>VWZT01016890.1:114852-129555 GCA_013397055.1 Pachycephala philippinensis | reverse complement strand
CGCGCGCCCGCGTGGAGCGCGGCCCCGCCCGGCCTCGCCGCACCCCCGGCCCTGCCCCGGGCCAAGCCGCCGCCGCCCCGCCGCCCACCATGATGCCGGTGCCGCCGGGACCCGCCGTCCGCCGCCTCCTTCAGCAGAGAACCAGCGCCGCGCCGCAGCCCGCACGAGCTCCACCAGAACTGGCGTCAGACCGGCCGCCGCTTCCGGCGCCGCGTGGCGTTCTGGGAGCCGCAGTCCGGCCCCTGGCCCGGCGCCCACAGCGGCTGCGCGGCCCCGGGACGCGTTCTGTGACCCGGAGACCTGTTAGAAAGAAGTTCCTTACGGGGGGTGCACAGGCACTGGAACAGGTTGCTCCGAGAAAGCGTGTGCGAGAAACGAAGCCCACTCTTCTTTTTGGGGTTTTATAAATTTAATAAGGGACAATAGGGGACAAAAGCCTTAAAGCAAACGGACAGCGCTGGCTGCACCACTCATATCCAGAGGCACTTACCCCACAGACTTCCCGTTTATATGCTTTAAAATTACGCATATTAATAAACCACAATGCCTATGCATCGTTTTTCTGACAACTAATTTACTTTTTTTTTTTTTTTAGAAGGGATTAACATAGTCCTTTCCCCATCCGCCTTTTAGACCACGCGCATTATGATCGTGAGGGTCTTCGGGGGTCTTCTCTAATGAAGGCTCGAGGTCTACCTCGCATCTGAACTTTTCAACTTTGTCTTTGGAGCATGCGTAGTTATGGTGTTCCTAGGTCTTTCTGGATCCAACCAGTTTAAATTCTTTACTTGGTGGCTAATTGGCTTCCTTGTTGCCAACTTCTCATTAGTAGATCCTGCTGCTTCCATTATCTAGCTATACTTGTCTATTTTTGAGATTATTCACCTGGCTAGTTTCCGTTTATTTAACCATTAAGCTATTAGTTAACCATATACTAGCTATTACATTGTATAGAAAGTTATGATTCAAATTATATAGGTATAGAGAGTTATGATTCAGATTATATAGGTATAACTCAAGCTATATGAGCATCTTGTAACTTTGACCCCAGTTATAATGTTAACTAGTAAATATCTGCATAGCAAAGTTATTCTTAACACGCACATAATATTTCCTAACATATTCTAATACATAATATTTCTTACATTTCACTACCCGGTATAGTAGCTGTTTATCACACGTGGGTGCCCCATTCCTGGCACTGTCCAAGGCCAGTTTGGATGGGGCTCTGAGCAACCTGGTCTAGTGGAAGGTGTCCCTGCCCATGGCAGGGGGTTTGGAGATAGATGATTTTTAAGGTCCCTTCGAACTCAAAACTATTTAATGATTCTGCGGTCCTGTGATATTCCTGGAGGTCAATTCTCAAACAGGTCAAAAGCGTTTTTAGCTACTGCTTCTGGCCTCCAGTGCACGACAGACGACCCAGATGGCTGCTCTTAGACCATGTCTCCAGTTAAAAGCAGTGAACAGGAGATCCCCAGCACAAGCCACTCAATACACTCCACATTTCAATACAGAAAAATTGGTAACTATTCCGCTGGCAGCTTTGCCAGTGTGAAACAACACCTAAATCTTGCTTTGTCACTGCTTTTCCTCTCCATAAAAAGCCCGTTACCTGGGCATATAAAAAAAGAAAACCAAAACCAACCTGTATTATTTTGTATGACTCATCCTTAAGAATTAATTCCAGCTGGTATCCCTCTTCTTGCTGCCAGATACTAAGATCTTGGGACATATGCAAAGTTGCTTGTTCTAGATTCAGACTGGCCAGACACAGAAATCCATCCCCGTGCAGACAGCAAAAAAGAACATCACTGAAACTCTGCCAACTCTCACCTGTATTGCTAATTTTAAGTGTGTCAATACCTGGTTAGTATTAGTTCTTGAATACGTTAGGCTTTTTGTTCTATTTTCTTCACAGAGTTAGATACACTTCCTTCCACAACCCTGTTCTGAAAACTAGACTACTACTTTAATTTAAATATCTTTAGTTTTCCTCATAGTTATGCAGAAACCTATTTAAGTTTTGGCTAGGGCAAATAATCCAACTAAAACAATGTAAACAGCTTCTCTTTCAGAATCACAGCATTCATAAAGATCTGCACTGAAGTAATAATTCATTTTAATTCACATTTGCTGCTACTGTGGTGAGTTGGGAGAAAAAAGATTTTAAAGTGCCTCAGACTTATCCAAGTTATCGCCTTTGGAAGATCCAATGCTCACAGAAAAACTACAGTAAATTACTCAATTTGGTTTAAGGGGCTTTTGGCCGTTGCTAGGCTATGATTTTTAATGTGTAAAAGTAGTGACACCAGAATAGGAAGGGTGGGCTCCTCCCTCTCTCAGCTGTGCATGGCCCTCACCTCTTGTGCCAAGGGCAATTTCTGAAGTTGCACCGTACGTGAAGGAAAAAAGTGCCTCATTTTAAAAATCTCACTTTAAAAAAATCTCAATCTACATGCATGACAAAGATGTGACAGAAAAACAGCAGAAATGAAACAAAATCTTGGGAGACTAATTTACAGACTTCAGATCACCGTGATCAGTTTTGGGGGGTTTTTTTACTACTGAGTAATGAGTGGAATATGGAGGCAGGGAGGAGGGCAGAGAGAGGTACCTGAAGCAATGACTTAAAGGAAAGCAAAAAAGATTATACAAGCAAAACACAATACAGTGACACTAACACTGCAAACTACTGAAGTAACCCACAGACAATTTTTAATGTAAAATCAATAGTTTATTGCCATGCTACAATTTTTTTTTTTCCAAATGAAGTTGGCACTGGTAGGGGAAAAATGTTGTCATAATACATAAGACATTTTTTAAAAATGCACATTTGGTAAGCTTTCTCAATAATGACAGCTTAAAAGAAGCAAAATTATTTTTTTAAGATTAATGTGGAATGGCATAAAAATACAGTCTTTCTGCATAGTATAAGAAATACGGAATGTTTGTAAAAACAAATTCACTGAACAGGGAAAATTACTTGAAATTTTATAAACAATTTGGCAATGGTACTCCCACTGTTTAGACTTTTTTTTATAAAAGAAATAAAAATCTAGAAAGCTACCTTTATACAAAGTTGCTATATTTATGCCTTTAAGTAGGAAAAACATTTTATAATGTAAATTAGGACATACAATAATCTTACAATATGATACAATGTAACGACAAGAAAGGAACATACAACGTAAGATTCTGGCCTTTGTAGAAATGTCTATTTCTGCATTTAATAAATGCATTTGTGGCACACTGGTGGCTATTGTATCACTACTACCAGTCAGCTTTGACGCTAGTGTGGTGTGCAGCTGGCCTGCGGTTTGGCTGGGACACAGACTGCTTTCCAGGAGACCAAAGGTGATGCTGCAATGAAGCGAGACGTGAAAAAGGCAACGTGCCTGCTGGTCGAGCCATCTGGACTGTGGGACACCATACAACACTCTTTCCTCTCATACCAGAGTATTTCTTATACATTCAGTTATTAAGTACCAAAGTCTTTTAAGTGAGAACATCTGTGTTCGCGATTTGGCAAAATTTCAAAATACAAAGTTAGTACCAAATATATAATATATTATATATAAAATGTGAGTGTATGATATACACGCATATTAGAATGCAAAAAAACCTGCATTATTATGGAGTTAAATTCGCTGACATCTGTTCCTAAATAACATGACCATTAAAAAACAGGTGTAACCCTGATCTTTCACACATTTTAGAATCGCTTCCTCTTTCATACACAATAGTTAAAGCAATATATACGCAAGTATGACTAAGAAATCAAAATTCCCATAATTATCTGAACTCTGACCACAACAAATAGGATTTTTCAGTACATGTAATTAAATACATTTATATTTTTACATCTTTTTAGACCATTCCTGAAGAACTTGACCAGCTGGGTCCTCAGGTGTAACAGAGCTGTTATATCAGCAGAACTTGATCCAGTGGCCTTTGAAGTCAACATGAATAATTTGTTTGGCTTCAAAAGACACTGCATGTGGACTGAACAAGCTCTGGGTCACCCTGCTAACAAGGAAGATTTCCTGATGACATCAAAGCTCCTTGTCCGACTTCCTTTCCTACTGCCAAGGACCGGAGCAAAGATACCTGGACTCTGGGCTCTCTGGGTGGCTCGGCAGGTGGTGTTGGGAACAGCCGTACACAGCACAGCCCCAGCACCGGGGATGGGCAGGGTGAGCTTCATAGCACCTTTTATACTACGGCTTCTCATGGAAAGCAGAGGAGCTGCTTCCCCCACACTCCTCCCTTGGCAATTTCTCACTACAGGTCTCAGATGGGAGCTCTGGCTGGGACCTCAAGGCATTTAGGACTTTGCAGACACAGAGGAAGACGGTCCCTGTTCTGAAGGGCATGAGCCTATTTTTTTAATCGTAGTTTTTACATTATTTCCTTTGTATATACACATATTTGCTACATAAAATAGAATTACACCAAAGTAATGGATAGAGCAGAAAACATTGTCACAATATATGTCTATTACCACACTAAATAATTACTAAAACTGCGAGAAAAATTTCAAAAATGCCCTTCATGATATATAAAAATATAGAAATGTCCAACACTTGTTTCATCAACCTTATTTCTCATATTCTATCTGTACACTTACAAACTTCCAAACAAAATACTGCGTTAATCTGGAGTAAACACTGTGTTAGGAAAATATCCTCATAAGACATCTGACAGACTTAGTCACATACCTTACAGCACAGCACAAGAAATAATGTAGACATGGTCAGAGTTGCAGATGCTAAGTTGCTCTTTTTTTCCCTTCTGATTCACTTATCTTGTCCAAAAGAGGAAGTAATTCCTAAAGATCGTGAAAGAACCTCCGTATGACTTCCTTTTTCATATACTCTGTAAGAAGGACATCAGCAAACCTGACTCCATCTTAACGCAGTTTTTTGTGGTGGAACTTCTGGATTTTTTTTCCTTGGCGTGTATATGAATTAAAAATAAAGATACAATAAATGAACTTAGGTTTATATTAAGTAAATACTGTCAAATATAAATGCCTGAATTGCTACCTCAAGGAAGAGATGGGAAAGATCATATCATTAAATTCCAAAAATACCTAACTCTATCTATCACAACGAAGGACCAAACTCCTTTAGGGGAAATAGGAGAATTTCAGATTTAAGTCCACTACTAGTTCCTACTCCATTAGTTTCATCTTATTTGCAGCCATTAAATAAATTAGTACAGTGCAGGAATGGAATTTCACCATTGATCTCACCTTACATGAAGCGAGGAATACTGCTTAGAAATAGACGTTCAAATCAGATACATCATTATATGCTCAAAATAGTAACTGACATTAATCAGAATTCCCATTTTTACTTCACTGACAACGAATAAGAACAATCCGCTCTCTCCTGAATCTCTGTCATTGAGAAGTGGTTAAATATAAAACAAAAAACAAGAACAGCCAGATTTTGAGCCAGTACACAGTGTTATAAAACCAACAAAATCAGCTGCTGGTCTGTCACCTACAAAAAGCAGCCCTGTTTTGACATTGGTTTGGACTTTGTACAGTTTACACGTTTCCATGACCCTTTTTACACCCAAGCCCTAGTCAGAGGTGCAAACACACAAAAATATCCAAACATCGGGGGGAAGGGGGGTGGAGGAAGGACATTTTATCAATTCATTATATGAAACTTCTACTTCAACGCTTACATTTTCTATAAAAGCTCTGAAGACTTTAATAGGAATAGTGCTTAAATGCACACCATCAGATTCAACCCATCACATGCAAAACATACTTATTGGGGGAAACAAAAGATGTTCTGAGTATCAACGTTTTCAGAATGGTCTTTTTCAATATTGTTTTAGGAAGTCAGCAAAAAACACCACAAAAATTAAAACAATTGGTCCTCCTTCTGACATAATTTTGAGGAAAAGATTATTTTCCTGATGGAACAATGGAATAAATTCTCATTCCCTGTATTTCTAGCACAATCTTTATTATGTACTTTTGGTCACTTTTTTGTGTTCTCTACCAATTCAGTTTCCTTGTTTAAAAAATACAATAATGTATGTCTTTCCCAATCATTGCGCTAAAGGAATACCTACAGTTAAAGGTTTCCCCTTGTTAAATGTGTTTGAAGGGCAGCAACCGACTGCACGTTATGGATGAAAAGTAGAATTGATGGAGATGCTACCATTTTTACAGGACCTAGTTTATGTAAACTTAACATGGCACATTTACTAAAGAAAATGGTTACATATTTCTAGTTTCTCAGTCTATACACCTCTGGGCCCAAAATAAATATGATCTAAATACCATGGAGAGATTTCAGCTGAAAACTGAATCCTAGATTACAGACACTAAATCTAACACCACAGCCTTTAAAAGAGACTGAATTGAAAAAATATTTACCAAGTCTCAAAGGGTAAAGTGCATTGCAACTGCATCTACTTCAAGGGGCAGAAAATAAGGAATGCTAAAGATGAGTCGTGTGGGTGACAGGGACTACCCGGTATGTTTGCAGCATACACAAAATGAGAAAGCATTATCCCACCTGTAAAACCTAACAGGTTAAAAAAGTAGTCCTGGAAAATATGTCATCAGATTTGTTAATATAATTAAGGCTACAGACAGTTGAAATTTCAGTATGTTCTCAATTCTGGGGACCAGAGCGAAGAAAACATTGTGAAACTTGCAACAATGTAAAAAAATTGCTCAGACCACTCTTTTTATCTGAGACTATTCAGAATAAATGCATAGGACAGTGCACTGGAACTAAGGAGGGTTATGGCTTGTTGCTGAAATTTCAGCAGGTCACTTATGATCTACCCAAAGCCTCTGCTTCCCTATTTAGCAGTTAAGAATATTATTACTTCACTGCCTCACAGATGTGTTTTAAGGGTCCAGTTAATTAGTTCTAACTATATAGATGAGGACCATGTATTTCTAAGCAGCTAGCTAGATCAAACACGTTTGCCTCAAAACACATGCTGAAGCAGTAGTTCAGCTCGCAAAGTTAAGTGAGCTATATGCTGAGAACAAGAATCACACCCATATTATTAACCCAGTAAGTATTTTGCAATACATGGTAATTTCTCTTCAGTACAGACGAGGAGGTTCATAGCATAAGGAGAGGCAATAGCAGAGATCTGAGGGAACAGTTACAGAATCAGTAGGCTTGGAAAAGACCTCTGAGATCATCGAGTTCAACCTATGACTGAACACCATCTTGTCAACCAGACCATGGCACCAACTGCCATGTCCAGCCTTTCCTTAAACACCTCCCTGGGCAGCCCATTCCAATGCCATTTCTTGCTAACATCTACATGGCACAGCTTAAGCCTGTGTCCTCTTTTCCTGTCACTGGTTGACTGGGAGAAGAAACCAAGCCTCACCGGGCTACAATCTCCTATCAGGCAGAGATTTCAGACCTTTAAAATCCCTAGATCTGGGTAGTCTTTACCTTCTTGAGTACCAAGGTCTCCCCACAAGTCTGCAAATCTATCACAAGAGTATGCAAAGGCTGACCATAAAATCATTAATAAAGGAGTTTTTAAAAAAATCTCTTTTCAGTTCCTCACAATGGCCTCAATGAGTCCCATCTTTTACTTCTACAAATTATGTTCTTTGTCCATCTGGTATTTCAGTACCATGAAGTCTGTAAAGAATAATGAAAGCCGGAGTGAAAAGGCTGCTTGATACCACCTAATGGTATGGCAAGACACATATATTTCAGGTGCTACTACTGCTGCCACTACTAAATAAGATCAAAGAAAAAAGTTGGAGGAACAGAAATACACACCAATTCAAAAGATGCAAAATAATTGCAGCTTGGCTTTTATAAAACTTTCATTCAAATATTGCATGGAGACCCTTACTGCTTTTTCAGATCTCCAAATGGCTTTTCTTGCATGTTTTTCCTCACAGTTCAAGGGTTATTTTACATCATACCAGTTCACACAAGTGTCAGTTCCTTTGCAATGACAGGCTCAAGAGCAATCTCTTCTGCTGCTAGTACCAAGGTGCACCTGCAATACTGCCAGAATTCTAAGATTATTCAGAGTATTAATAAACAAAACAGAACAAAAATTTCTAAGGGTGCCTCTGGCATATTCAATAAACAACATTCTACCTGGATGTACCTGTTACACTGAGCAGCCATCATTGTACCCAAATTCACCAACTGCAAAAGGAAAACAAGTATGCTCATAGATAATACTACCTTCAGATAATTTACTATGTATCTTTCTAAATTAAAGTATACTATCACCTACGGATGCACATTGCTGGAACGTACAACCTTCTATAAAGAACTATCAAGTCCACTACCCTGCCTCCCGTAGTAACCTCTTGTAGTAGGTTGAAACTTATTTGATGGATGAGTTGCTGAGCCAATAGCGCTTCTCCAAGGTCAGGAAGAAAGAGGAAAGTAGGTCACATGGGATGGAGCTAAAAGTGGCGGCAGGAAAAAAGTGGCGGAGGTGCTTTTTTCGCGCGTAGCTTAAAAATGCTTTCTGCAGGCCGTGGTAAAAACTATGATATCACAAACTGTATGTCTCTTTTTTAACCCACTTGAAGTACATGGGGAGATGAGGAATCCACGTGCGGCTTGTGACGATATGAGAAATTCCTATGCCAGGCTATATAGAAGCAGCGAAAGGCTTTTAGAGATTTTTGAAGAAGAGAGCCTTTGTTTTCAGGCCAGAATAACTAAAATCCTATGTCTAAGGGCCCATGACTGCAGTATGAATAAACTGTGAGATTTTCATGGGAGAGATGTTTTTCGCTGCAGCAGACTTGGGTGGGACTGTTGCTATGACAGTTTGGAAACCACGTTAAAGCAGAAGAAACTCATTTTCCTTAAATATTGGAGAGACTTTTTAAGAACTGCAACGCTGACCAAATCCCATGTTTTGTTTTTTTCCCTTGTGCGGTTTCAGTGGGAAGGAGGGGGTGCTGGAAGAGAGGGGAGTTTGGCTTTACTTTCTTATTTCTTTTTACTTTTAATTCTGTTAGCAATAAACTTTCTTTATACTGCAACTGTTTAAGTCTGAACCTGTTTTGCCTTGTAGTTTTTTTTCAGTTTTCCTCAATATAATCTTATTTCCCCTTACGAAAAATAACAGATTTCGTGGGGCTTGGCGCTTAATCAGCTCAGACCACGACACCTGTGTTTGATGCTTTAGAGGAAGACAGTAACTGCATAATAAACCTTTCCAGTTGTGCAATAATGCATGCTGCTGGAGAGCTGGGATACTTCTGTCAGGCATAAAAAAGTAGAACACTGGACAAAGACAACCATTTGACCTTCAAGAGTCTTTCTTTGTCAAATGCAGAGAGTAAGACAAATACATAGATGACCCTGAACAATTAAAGCTATGTACAAAATTTTGACTTTTAAAACAAGACATTATGGAACAAATAAAAAGGAAACACACAAATGCAAAGAAAGGAAGGCACACTGAACTAAGAAATGACAAGAGAGCCTTAATTCATACAGCCCACCTGTGAATTCCTTCACAAAAAACCCCAAAACTCTGATGAGATTAAAATTTTGTCAAGATTTCAGAGGGAATTTGATATGTCACTTGGAATTCTATTCCAGTGGAAGGAGCTTAAGGCTGGTTTTTGATGTGTTTATAGCTCTGTTCAACAACTGTCAATGTGACCTCTCCAAATATCACACAAGTTAAGAAAACTGTCAGGAATCAGAGGCCTTCTTGCCCACAGACAAAAAAGGTGTGGTGTTTGTATTCCTTGAGATGAACCAATATATCTTGTGTATGTCGAACTGAGTGAACTAACGCATTACATACATTTTGTTCTGGAGGAACCACTTCAATGAGGAATGAACGTCAGATATGTATACTGAAAGATTAGGTTTACCTGCTAATAATGCACATACCAAGAGGCTTTAAAAAGTGTTATAAATGCCATTAATGAGTATAGGCACCAGACCAGAATATTTATAAATTCAAAACTGGCATGTCACTCAGACTCTAATCAATTAAAGAGGCACTGTGAAAGGTGGTGATGCTGCTATGTAGTAATTACTTCTACTGTAGAATGAAATAGTGTTACCTAAAATGAATACTTGCTCTACATTAATTCCCTTTAGTCAGACAAGTATACATGAAGTATGCAGAAAAAGTTGTATTAGTCTATAAAAGGCGTTAGTGTTAAGAAATGCAAAGTACTCGCATCTTCAATTTTAGAAACTTCACAAAAGGTGCAAATGATTCAATGCTCCCCAGGCTCACATAGGCAGGTCAGTACTGTTATGTCTAGTTTTCCTAGAAGTACCATCATCTCGGGGCAGTGCTTTTTGCAAGCTTGACATAGCAGCAGTTCTTTCAATGTCTATCACAGCATACAGCTCTGTGCGCCTGGTTGGAGTTTGCGGAAGTGGAGTGGTGGGGGTTTTTGGAGTCTGAGGGTTGTCAGAGTCACTGCCACCTTCCAAGTCAACCTGTATATAGTTGAGCTGCCTGTGTTCTAAACTTGGACGCCTAATGTCAAAGTTAAAGACTGTTGGGGTACAGTCCCGACGTCGTGTAAATTCTACTTTATGAGCACTTGCTGGTACTGTTACATTCTCTGTATTAACATAGTTATGCATTAGATCTAGGTTATTGTGGTAGCCATTCAGAGACGGGGTCTTTGGTCCTAAACTGTCATCTTCATCTCTGCTCAGCTTGCGGGCTTCCCAAACAGGAGGCAAGGATGGCAAGTTCTCGTAGTTGAGCAGTGCAGTTCTCCTCTGAGCAGAGTTATTAATGTTCTGGGTGTCTGAGGTACTGGTTGATGTCAAGCGACCTCTCCTGACCCCCGAGGCACTAGGGATTGATGACCTATTTATATTTTCATACACCAATTTATTACCAGATGATGTCTCTCTACGTTCGTCACTGTCATACCCAGTGTCCCATTCAGTGTTGTTTGTGCTGCTGCCACTAACTTGATCTCTCCCAAGTTGTTCCAGTTTCTCTCTTTCCATTAACTGCCTTTGAACAGGTGTTGGTCCTAAAACAAACTTCACTCCTTCAGGCTCCAGGAGAACCTGAGCATCTCTGTCATCAGTACACATCTGATCTTCTTTCACTTTAGTTGTTTCAGTGTTGGAAAGCTTTGATTCCAGTGGCACATGCACACTTGATCGATTTTTTCTTTCCTCTTGTACTCCAGTAGTGTTTACATAAGTGTGCACCTAAAGGGCAAAGAAAAAAGAGAAAATTCAAACACTATGGTGCCTTTTTTCCCCCTCTCCACATTTATTAGCTTATTTCTCCCCACTTTTCTAATCAAAATACCTGAAAAGAAAAACTTGTGATAGCAGGTGTTTAAGAGCAAAAGTCACATCTCTTGCATTTTGCTGAACTGTCATCAGTTTTAGGTTTTTTCCCTGAAATTTTGTTGTTACATTAATGTTCCTCTAACAAAAAACCAGAATTTTTATCTTACACTGATAATCATTTTTATTTGATGTTTCATCTCAGTTGTGCTCTAGTTCTAGCTTTTCAGGGTCTATTATAGCTTGGCTCTGATCAAGGCAACCTTGGGCTTCTCCAACTTAGCTCATTACTTTACCTGGGCAGATCAGTGAGGGCTCTACTTTGTTGTCCCTTACCAGTGACCAACAATTACTTTGGCCAAGTTTATGTTCATAACTTCCACACTGCAAAGGAAATCTACTGTCCTTAAAAGGAGAAAAAAAAAAAAACCCAACCAAAAAGACAACCACAGAGACCTAAGAAAATTGTCAGGCTCTTGCCTTGTGTACTACTCCAGCAACGAAAAGAAAAGTTAGGTCTACAGGAAGAACAGTCCATTCTTTCTTCAAGAGCCAACAGCTTCCTAAGAACAGGAACTCAAGTAGAAAAATGTACTATTCCGTATCAAGTGTGGCACTCAGAATTAAAAAGAAGCAGGAGTTGGCACTGTATGTCACTAAGAAAGGCAGAAATACATTCCTAGGTTATCCCTCCAATTTCCACAGTGGATCAATACAAGGCTGAATGGGAAAGCCTGGATTCCTTCTCTAAATTTTAATTCTATGTCTGGATACCCAAACAGCAAAAGTAGTATTTTACAGCAGCAGTCATGTAGCTTGCCCACCTCTCTGTCAAGCTCTGTAAGCTGCAGTGTCATTTACAGGCTCACTTGACTCCTACACTGATGTTTTAAACTCATTTACTATTCAGTAACTCCAACAGTAACACCTGAGCTCTTCTGTGAGAGCTCCTAACAAATCCTTTCCCACAAGATAGTTCATGGCACTCTGGTTACCTTCTCTGGTTTCCAACAGTGTTTCTTGTCACACATGAAAGTCTTCCTAAACCACATGACATTAAACTTGACTATCATTTTCATCAGCAACCTGAATGATGAGAGAGAACATATCCTGGAAGTTTTCAGTCTATCCAGACTGGTAGGATTTCCACTGAGAGGGATCTCAGCAGCCTGGAGAACCAACCTCACAGAAACCTTATGAAGTTCAGCCACAGCAAATACGAAGTCCAGTGCTTGGTGTAAAACAGCACCTACTGTGCAGGCTAGATACCAACTGATTGAAAGCAGCTTGCAGCTAAACTTCAGGGGTCCCGGTAAGTTAGCAGTGTGCTCTTGCAGCAATGAAAACCAAACATGCACTGGTTTGCGTTAGCAATAGCACAGCCAGCAAGTTAAGGAAAGTTACTATTACCACCAATTCAGCTCTCATGAGCCTGAATCTGAGCTTCCCAGTACAAGACAGACATCACCACACTGAGGCAAGTCCACTGGAGGGCCATGACTAGAGAGGAGCTGGAGCATGTGACATACATGGAGAAGCTGAGGACACCATCCTTGTTCCATTTTAAGAGAAGGAGGAGGAACCACCTAATACCTCTTTTCAACTACCTAACAGATAAAGCAAAGACAGAGCCAGACCCTTTGTGGAGATGTTCAGCAAAAGGCTAAGGGACAGTCAATACCAGCTGTAACAGGCAAAAATCCGATTACGTATTAGGGAGAAATGATTTCACAACCAAGGTGGTGAAACACTGGAACACATGGCTCAGATTCCATGGAATCCCCTTGACTGTAGTATTCAAAACATGACCAGGACTGTGCAGTTGTCTCTAACCTAAAACTTTGATCGAGAGGACTAGAGGTCCCTTCTAACCTAACTTATTCCATGATTTCTATTTGGCCAATAGAAGACTTACATATAAAGAACGTTTTTGACCAGGATCTCTCATTATAATATACAATTGCTCATGTTTAGAAATAATTGCTGAAATTTTTGAAAATAGTATAATGCAAACACATACATTCTATATCTATACTTGTATATAAATATGAATTCCTCAGCAAGCCATTCTAGAAAGTATCATTTTAAAGAGGCAAGGCAAACGCTTTTCTGAGGTAGTTAAAATACTGTAGGAATACATTACACCTGATACTGAAAAACGCAAGTGAAAGCCTACAGAACAATCATTACAAAAATCTGAAGTAATGTAGAACCTAAGTTGTATGAAGGGAAAAAAACACCCACTTGCTCCTCTGCCACAAGTAAAGGATGTGTTGATTCTTCACCGACAGAGGGGAGGCGTGCGCTGCCGACAGAAGGATGTCTGCTGGAAGGGTGTGATGAAGCATCTCCAAAAGATGGGTATCTGGGATAGCCATTAGGTAAACTTTGTGCATTGAACCCAGGAGCTGATTCAATTAGAAAACAAGCAAAACCATATTAAAATAGAACATTTTACTGTACATGAATAAGACACTTTATATCTTAAGTTTAATTTTCAAAAGAGAAAGTAAAATATGTAAAACATTATTAAATATTCACAAAGCTCATTTTTGCTTGGAGGAAGGAAATGGAAAACAGAACAGCATCCTGGTATTTACTGAAACACATTTCTGAAGCAACCACTGAAACCTAGGTATATCACACACCCAGTAAACTCCCTATCCAACTTCTCCTTCTACCATTAACGTCTCTCCCTGACAAACAGAGACTCATTTACCTAAGCTTCCATTTCTCTGAAATCATCAATAAATGGGAACTCCTACTTTCAAGTATCAAGCCATCTGAGATTTCAAAAATACCAGAAGATTTTAGGTAAATACTTCCCTCACCCATCCATCTACTCAGAGCAAAAGAAAGATTCCAAAGCCACTGCACATGTGATTTTAACTGTACTTTTCTTTCCCCTAGTAAAAAGTTTGAAACATTGCCCAACATTAACATATCTCTGAAATGCTACAGGTAAAGCATGTTGATATATCATAATGCAATTCAATAGGTGTATTCATAAGTGTTCTTATGCAACAACTAAGTTCCCAAAACTTATTTCTTGAAGATAATCCTCAGCAAGTACCTCAAGAGAATGCATTACTCTTAGAGGTAATTAGCCTCTTAGCTTTAAATTAGCTTTCTTTTTAATTACTTAAAGATTAAATTCAAATCAAATGCTATTTTCAGCTAAGTACCACATTACATTCAGGTATGTCATCTGACAATAGAACCACACTTACTGGTAGGTGTTCGAGGGGTTCTTGGTACTTCCAACTCAGTTTGATGATTATTCCTTTCTACTACTGGTTCTTCTACCACATTTATGCTATTATTCTGCATTATCTCTTGTAACATGTTAAATAGCTCTTCTGCCCGGGCACACTTAAAGGCAAAGATTCCTATAAATACACCAAAACAAAAAAAAAAAAAA
>VWZT01016890.1:49050-114765 GCA_013397055.1 Pachycephala philippinensis | reverse complement strand
AAAAAAAAAAAAATCCTATAACTCAGAAACATGCCTTATAATATATGTAACTTTCAAGAAATAGAACTGGAATCCACATAATGAATATCTGTTAAAGAAGCAAAAGTGTTATAAAATTTTTAATTGCACCAAAACACACAAAATTACTGTGACAACCTTTAGAGTGGTTATCTAATAGAAGAATAAGGTTCCCATGCACCAAAAGTTAAATTAGAACAGAAGACTGATTCAATTAGGAGCAAAACTAAGTTTTGACTGCTAAATGAGGGGGAATAAAACCAAAATTTTTTTTTTCTTTTTTTTAAAGCTGATAAAAACAATACCTGTTAAATAAATATGTATTTAAAAAACATTCAATGAAACTATTGTGGTGCTACAAAGTTGTATTTCCTAAATCAGATTTCTATTAAACTACCATAAAAATAAGATACCTACACAACAGAAAAGGATTTAAACACTAGGTAAAAGTTTAGTTTCTTTAAGAAGACTAAAATGAAAAGCTAGTAAGACAAACTGTGTGAAACGGACAGTAACAAACTAATTGCTTTAGGCTAAAGGATAGACACAGAACACAAAGTCAGCAGCAATACCATGTATTTTGTGTGTGTATTGTGCCACTTTGCCTTTGAACAGCAGGGAGTGTCCCAACTTACCCTCACCAGCAAAGTCGCAGCTTTGGATTATTCTTCCATTGAAAGCATGAAGTTAAAGTTGACACGCTTGTTAAACGTGGGTGCAGGTACTCATTTTTTAAAGTGAGTATTACAATCTTAAAACACTCTTTACTGCAAACTACCTACTGATATAGCTGCTTCTGTAAGTGCTGTCATGTGAATATGCTGGCAATCACTATCATCATATATTTATTTAGGGACGCAGAGCTGTGACAGATCAGAACCACCAGAAATGCTTCACATGGCAGAAGTTCACCCAGCCCCAGCTGGGAATGCACCAGATGGGTACAGGGAATAATGCTCAGCTATCAATATGCAGCTGCTGCACTGAGTAAGCTTCATGTTTGCCACACTGCAGCTACAGAGCTTCTACCACTATATGTCCCTGACCCCTCATCCAGCCAAGTACAATAGTCCAGGTTTAATATTTTGTATATTTATGAACATTTGCACTGGTTATTTAAATCTTAATGGACAAAAAACCAGAATTTTAAAAAAATCTAGGTTCACAGATTTTAAAAGCTCCTGGTAGGTTTCTGAGAAATTCAGCTGCCTTTAAATATATTCATATCAAATACAATGTGATCTGTCACACAACTGGTGACATACCAACTTCTACAGGTTTTATGTCCTGAATTATCTGTTAGATGTGCTCCCAAAACATGTCTTCAATGCTTTTAATACCTAGCACGAACTCAGTGTTTCACCATCGCTGCTTCTCACAACTTATCAATAGAACTTGATATTACAGGAAAAACAGTAACAAGAATACTGACTAATGTAAGAAGTTGCTGGACAGTATTCAGGGAATTCTCAAATGAAAAACTTCTTGGTCATCCCATGAAATGAAGATGAAGTTTTGCAACTGTGCCCACAAAACCCACTGTATGTCTCAGGAACAATGTTCCACTGCAAAAGGGCAGCAGAGAACGTTTTCTGCCAGATTTCTTTTTTCTCAATAGTCACAATATTTTAGTATTACATAAGGAAGGCAAGAAGCAGAAGAGGGAGGAAAGAGTTGCTGCTTACACAGCCTGCTTAATCTTGTTTATTAAAAAAAAAAAAGAAAAATTAGAAGGAAAGCAGAGAAGTCAATTACACTTGGTCTAAGATTTGCAGACTTGCTAATAGACTATAGAGAAGAACCTTCCAATTAGTGTTTTCAATTAAATATTATTAGTATCTGTTTTCAATGTTCAGAAGAAGCAGTGAATTAAACCTGCAAAACCCATTAAAGTGATCATCTTCAAAACAAAGTTTATTACTTTAAGAATTATGAAAATTTAGTTCAGTATGGAGCATACTTCAATGTTTGAAAATATCTCCATTTCTCATTAGGAGATGAACTGAGAGTGCCTTTTAAACTCTCATTAAAAAAAATTTGTCTTCCTTTACGTCTGCTTGGACACTGAATATTGACTAGGTTTATTTATTCTTCCATCTTTTTGATTTTTTAACAGTGAAATTAAAAACCAAAACCTGCAATTTCTCAATGTCTAAAATTATTGATAAGAACACTAGTAAATGCTAAATATCCAGAAAAACATTGGAACTTAATTTCACAACATACGAATGTGTAAGAATTCCAACTACACACAGCTATCTCATGGTAGGAAGATGCAAAACGAGGCTGAAAGCTCAACTTAAACAGCTGCTCCCTCAGGGACTTCTGCAGGGAAGAGAGAAACACCTGAATCTTCTCAGAGGGAGCCAACCTTAGCCAAGGCAGGCATGGTCTGGGTAGAGGAAAGGTAATAATCCTTTTCCAATGAAAGCCATACAAAAAATAACTGAGCATAGCTGAAGTATACACACTTCATACAAAAACATGGCAAAATTTGAGAATTATGTCATTGGTATTAATGAAAGTGGTATTTGCTTTAGGAAGAGGATGACACGGAAGTTTATTACTGAAGACAATAATAAGGTGGGGACATCCAGTTCGTATCAATGCTCCTGTCTTTTAAAATCTTAAAAATAGAGAATTCCTTGAATTCTGAGGAGATTCCTCCACAGTTTTAGATTCTACTGCCTCTCCCTAAGTCAAGTCAACCTCTGAGGCAGGAGAATTTCCCTATCAAAGCCACCTCCTAAGTTGACCAAAACAATACTCGCACAGAAGACTGAAGTCCTCCAGACCTACAATGCCAAAAACTATGTGCAGCTCAAATCCTCATTCCACTAGAAGACCATTCTTCATAAGGTAATTTTTTTCCAGAAGTCACATTCACATATAGAACTGTAGCCTTTATAACTCTTGCCAAAGGACTGACAAATATCTTCCAACATCAAATAAATTTCCAAAAAGCTTTACATACAACATTTCCACATACCTTGTCCAGTTTGACACCTTCGACCACTTTCAAAAGAGAAAAGATTTGAGTCATAGCCATAGCGACGGAGACAGAGGTAGTGCCATTTTACAGAGTCCCTTTTCCGGGTGTACAAAATTAGTTCTGTATCTGTAAGTTCCATTATGCCAGAACCCAGTTCATTACCATCATCATCCACATTAATAACCTATAAAAAAGAAATTTAAAAGCATTAGGTAATTACTCTTTTGAGAAACAACACCACATTTAATAATCTTAATGCCTGACTGATAGACTCCATCCACTGTCATATTAGTTACAATCCTTGAACATTTAAAAAAAAGAAAAAAAGAACTCAACAAACTAGTTTCTTTGCTACCCTAACCCAGAATTAAAAAAAATAAAATAATACTTCTTTAAAACCAATACAAATGAGACTGCCTAACATTACTGTAAAATCTGATGAGAAATTTAAAGTAGAAGAGATTTGTAAGTTAAATATTTTTTTTAACTGGCTTTATGTACATATTCTAGTATTCCCACATGGATAAGGCATACCTCAGATAATGGAATCTTTCAACGCCCCATTTCTAAAAAAAAATAATATTTGCTTTGTCACATAACCCCACTTACAGTTGTGAAAAGGAATGAGAAAGGGTAAGTGGCTCCAAGATAAAGCTTCCTTCACACACATGCATAGCCTTGCACTGTGCTGAATCACCCCACGGTTTTAGATATTTTGCTGCCTTTTTGAAGTCAACAAATAATTCAAATACCTTATAGTCATCTTGTGTGAAAAGGTGCGTATAAAGCTAAACTCTTGTTCTTTTTCCTTTTAAGCCAGTTTTGAGGTCATCTGCATCCTTTATAGAATTTGGACAACATATATTACCCCTCTATTTTACCTTACAATGCTGCTTTTACTGGGATTCTTTTTTAATCAATAAAAAAGCTACCCGAAATATTTCCCTATGGAATTAATATTACTCCTTAAAGAAACATTTTCAACTTGAAATCTAGTCAATTGAAAATAATTAGGAATAGTTTCATCCACGTCTGAGGCTTATGCCCATTTTCCTCATTTTGCAAATTACATTCTTTCATCTCTCCCCCTCCACTGCTAAATCAGTGACCCACACAAACAACAGAGAAATTCTACAAGGAGAAAAATAGGAACTAGTTACACAAAGTGATGCATAAAGAGCAAGAAAACAGAAAAATATTTTATCCTTCAGCTTTCTTAACTGATAATATTAAACATTTCCAGAAATTCCCATGGCTTTAAAGCTCATTTCATTGTTGCCCTCAGGCAACACATGAATCATTTTTCACCATGGAAGCATTACGTTCCTTTGTCAACTCACAGAGACAGTTTGGAGCACAGAAGCAAATCTGACTTGTGTGACTATGCAAAGGTATGTTTACTTACAGTCACCGACTTCAGCTGCTTCATGCTTAGCATGTTAAGCACATGAACAAGTGTTCACAAGCTTATAAATTCCAGAGATATATGGGACAAAAGGGCACTTAGAAATAAAATTTCTCCACGTAAAGGACAGAAGTTTTCAAAATGTATAATCAGTAGTGACCTTCAAGTAAAATCAGCAGTCCTAAAATTTTCTATTGCTGACCCCACATTCAGGGTCATAATCACACTTCTCCAAAAGCTATTTATTCCCTTATACTAATGACTCCTTCCCTAACTTAACTTTCTATAACCTTCCAGAGGCAACACCACTTACTTGGGCTTTACCAACAGAAATGGAGATGGATCAAAATCACAGGGCTTCTTCTCTTTCCTGAAGATCAGAACTGTCCTAAAAAGCCTACCCTGTCTAGGGAATTCCTGTCACCACTGGTAAGAGAGGTTTTCTCAAAGGCACAAGACAAACCTGTAGCCACAGGCACCTGCAACTCTGCAATGTTTCAGCTGTTCAGAATGTTGCACTCTGTTTTCATTAGGTTTTTTTTTAATCACAGGCCTAGTCTGCAAGAAAGCAACAAAACAGTTCACAGCACATCACACCAGTTGCATACCTTAAACTTGTTTCGGTGGTTATCTGGGACAGTTTCTTTATCTGGACAGCTACAACAGCTACCCATGACTTCTTTAGAAGACCATCTGATCCCTAAAGCGGGGAAAAAAAAAACCCAACCAACAAAATGATCACTTAGTTGAAGTTAAAATAAAGTAATATACACAAAACAACCCAAAGCAAATTACTCTCTGGCATACAATTCTTCATGATGAATCCTCCAGTCATATGTAATTAAAAAATCAACATAGATACTACAAATATAATAGTTAATTTAGATTTGACAGTAAGGAGTGGCAACATTGAGCTGTTAAAGTCCTACCAATAACTCAACTTGATGTTACTACCAAACAGATTCATTTGATTTGTCACCTTAATTCCCATGGTAGCAGCTTGGGGGAAAACAAAACCTAAACACTTACTGGTTTATCTCCTAAACCAGGCTTTTACACAAGGCTGCTATCTGGATTCCAGTTCCATCTAAATAAGCACTCCCTGGCTCAGAGCACAGCACTAGTGATGCCCCCAGAAGCCCTGGGCTGTAGCAGGTTACCAGGCACAGGCAACACAAAGAGCCCATATGGCAATCCTGAAAGGCTGCCCTGGCTTCGGCAGGGTGGAGGCGTTCCAGGCCTGGAGGCAGCCCTGTGCTGGCAGCCATGCAGTGAGGCTCTCTGCTTCCAAGTTCGAATACTTCCCATATAGCAGTGTACATCAATCTATGTCATCGAAGTCAAGGGAAGGAGAAAACCCCACATTCAACACAAATATTTTAAAACTTGGGTGTTTTTTATTTCTATTAAGTTCCATTTGGATTAAATTGTGTTACGTAGTAGCTATAAAACAGTAAAATACTCAAGTAACACCGAACAGCATGGCTAAAGTAATGAAACAACAAAAAAAATTGGTATTTTTGATATTCCCATTTAAAGATTTTTGTGTGTATGGCAAAACTTTCACAAAACAGTATGATAAAATGTTCACAGAATGAAGTCTCACAACTTGCTGTTTCACCCTCTACCACCATGAAGAAGGGGTTAAGTCTCATATTTCTTAAATACAAGAAAGTCTGACAAAAGAAAACTTAACCCATTTACATCATCTTTATATTGGATAAGAACTACAGTTTCCACTACACAAATGAAAAATGGAGCAAAATCCTGGAAGAGAGCTATTAAGTCAACAAGAGATATGACATTAGAAATCAAGAAGAAAGGAGACAGAATTGGTTGATAAGTTTTCCTGACTAGAGGGGGAAAAAAATCCAATGCCATCTTAAGAAAACCACAACTTGTTTTCTAGACAGGCATTTCTATTAGCATGCAGCAGTAGTATACATGTAGCACTTTAGTCTGCTAAAGAATAAGGTGCAAGGAATACAATGAAGAGCAGCTAACTCTTCCACTCGTTTTGGATCAGAAAAGCCACTCAAAAGAGATACTCCTACTCTAGAGACTGCATAAATCAGCCAAGAATCCCCTGCAGAGGTAACAACATGGCTCCAATTAATCCAGTCATAAAGAGGCAAAATATCAGACACCTAATCAAAATTATGGATTCTTTGATGTCATTTCTGGCCATAACACGAAAACATGCATTATATTGAAAGTGTTTCTCCCCAACTCAAGATGAAATAACTGACCAAGTCTGTTGAACACAGGTGCCTGCAAACTTTAGAAAAAAAAAACAAACCCAGAACTTAAATGAAAAGCAGGTTGGGGAAAAACAAAATCACTAGAGTTGCAAGAAGAAAGCTGTAGTATGTGAAGATGTTTGAAACACAGCCTCTGTATCTCAGGAACAACAAAGAAGGAGTATGTAATCAATTATCACACAAGCTTGTTATTTTGTCTCAATTATGTTCTAATATTAATATTTCAGAAAACCAAGAACTGCAATGCTACTTCGAAGGAGAGATGTGAACCAAGGCTATAAGGAATAAAATAAACAGCTGTGGAACTAGCAGAATGTGGTGGTAACCACCACACAGAATTAAAAATCACTCACCTAGATTTGGCCATTAATATTCCCAGCCTCTGCTGCAGCATCAGGGCTTCTGTCATACTCAAAGTGTCCTGCTGTCTTGTCACAGAACTAATCATTGGACCTAGAACTAGAAGGATAAATAAAAATGTCAACTTTTTTCTTGTTTTTAAGATGCCAGTTAGTAAACTAACAAAAATATATGCCTTTGTTTATATTTTGTGAGTATTATGTCAAGCAAGGTCTTCATGATGGTTGAGGTAAGCTTGATCTGAGTTGCCTTGGCATTTCAGTGCCTTGGAAGAAAATAATCTGGCATTCCTTTCTGCAGTGTAGCCTGTGACACCGGGGACTCCATTCATTCCCACTCACTGCGTACCCAGTTCAGTGTGGAAATGACAGATGTGAAGCTCCCATTATCCTCAGTGCATACCAAACCAAACCACAGCTGACAAACAGAAGAACACATATAACTTACTCTATTTAACTGCCTCTTGCTTATCCTGCTGAACATACACAAATGCTGACTTGTATGGCTAACACATCACCCTTTCTCTGCTTCCCTCATAATTCTTGCTCCATGACATTAACCATAAATTGCTTGCTTTTACTTCCCCACCCCCCAGATTATTCTCACACTAGCTATCCACTCACGTTTAACACTGAAAACTAACTGCTGCTTCCATCACACTAACAGCTGGCAGTCTCTGTTCTCTGTTCGTAAAATTGCGAAACAAGCACTTGATGTTTCCTTTGATGCTGCTTATTAAACTCAATAGAAGGGCTAATTTCTCAGAATAATACTTTTTTATTAGCCTTCCTTATCAATCTTTCAGGATGTCTGTGCAAACTTCTTAGAGACCACTGCAGCTTTGCTTACAAATTTTTTGCTGCAGTTCTTTGTATACATTCGTCAGCTGTCCCCTGTCTTGCTCCTGGATTAATATCATCTTGGGAAAGCAAAGCACTCTGCTTTTTTGCATAATATCAAGAGTAATGTAGTCCCAATTTCATCCCAGGTCCTAGGCATCATTATACCAGTTGCAGAACCCTCTTACTTGTGAACGGATTGTACAAGAGAACACCAGATATTCAACACTGGCAAATGCAAAAATAACACACCTAGCAAAGGAGTTCTATCTGTTAGGAAAGATCAGTCACATAGTCATGCAGTCCAATGGAAACTCTAGCTGGACAGCTGTCATAAAGCAAATGAAACATAACTGTTTAAAAAGAACTAAAAGTGCCAAACCAAAAATACTATTCCATTGTATGAATCCATAGTGCACCCCCAGATTTACTGATGTATGCCATCAGGCCTCCCCTGTCAAAAAAGACGGAGTAAAAGCAGAAATATGCTACTTAAATGGCTCAGCCTGAAAAAAGGAAGCATACAGAGCAGAAGAAATGAGTACAGAGTTACAGGTGGCAAAGAGAAGATAAATAAAGCACAAGTATTCTCCAAATGCAACTACTGGGGAACAGCAGTTGACATTATTAAGGGGGGGGTTCAAAGAAACACACAAAAGTTCTTTTCTGCACGTGGTATGTAGTTAAACTTTGTGATCTGCAATGTCTTGTGGGAATGAGTTCCAAATATTTAAAGATTTAGAAAGTAATTGGACAAGTGAAAGCTCCATGAAGAGGTTTTAAACTCAAGGATGTCACATCTGGCTCAAAAAGCCTCTAAGGTGTAGATACTTACAAAGGTCTTAAGGAATGATCATAAAATGTTCCTTCTTACTATTCCCTTCCCAATATATTTACTATTGGCTGTCGGAATTTACTATTTACTGTCAGAAACAGGACACTGGACAAACTGATACTTCAAGTGTGACCCAACAAAGCCATTCTAATTAATATATATGGATGACATCAACTCAGCATAAATTTGTGCGTGTCTGCCGTAAGACATTAGAAAAAGGAAATAATTAACAACTGACACTGAACTTGAAACTAAACCCTAGATTTCACAAAGGTATCAAAAGGTAAACTTACTGAACTGCTTGACAGATACGTACTTTTGCATACAGTTGTGTGCAGCACCTATCCCTCTGCAACAAGCACAAGCTTTGGTTATGTGATGGACCTACCCAATCTTGGTAGTTGGTATTACTAAACTGTGATTTTGGTCAGGTTAGATTTTTGCTGGCTTAGCATACCAAACCAGCTAGCAGAGAGTCCAGTAAGTGCCAGAGCCAGCTGGGGACAGAATCACAGCCTTAGTTACTTCTACCCAGTTTTCAGAAAAACTAGCCACTTCACTAACTACTGGGATTAAAGTTTAACAAATTCCCTGCTAAAATTATCAGAACAGGAGAATGGAAAGAGGGAGCAGAAAACCTGACCCACCCACTCTGGTGGAATCTTAGGAGGTAGTATTAATATCTAATATATATTAGAATTATTATTAGAAAAATAATTAAAATAAAAATATTCACAGGCAAGCTATCCTAATGCAGGTATGTTTGCTCTGGTCTTTACCTTGGTATTTTTCTAGCAAAGTTTTAAAGCTTTTACATGGTTTGGCTACCTAAAGCAGACTAGCCTATTTCAGTTACCTAAGAATGATTCTTAAACAATCTAAACAGAGTTTTATAATGGATTAAAGAAAGCATATGAACTCGCAGCACCTAAATTCTTTTAAATGTAAGGCAGTAACAAAATTCTCCAAACAGTTGCTTCCAATTACAAGTTGGCTGTTTACTCAGTTCGGGATTTTCTTAAATTTTCCCAGATTGCAAAATATTTACCCGAACTTAAACATAGAAGAAGAAGTAGACATTTCCACAGTCACAACCCTAAGTTATGTCTACAATGTCAAATTTAGGAGCTGTAATTTCCCAGTCACAAAGCATCAGTGGTGGTTGGGTGCAGTCATGCAAGGAGGGGGAAAGGGATGGAGAGTATTTTCTGCTTCTCCCTAACATTCATTACTGCATTGCAATGTAAAAATCCCAGGCAAGACAAACCAGGACCAGCACTCATCCAAACCTCGTTAATGGGAGTGAAAGGTAGGAACTGCCGTAACTTCACTCAGATTTATTACTTGGCTTTATAAAGTAAAACACGGCTCTTTCCCTCACAGACTAAGCAGGGCCAACAAGTTATGCCAATCTCTCAGAAATCAAGGAGCACAAAGCATCAGTGTAAACAAGAGCAGATACTTTAAAAAGAACTACATGGTCAAAAGCTTGTAGAAATTCTAACATTTGCAATTCTGCAGTCTCCCCAGGCTGGGAATGATCTGAACAAGTTGTGCATTCCCGTTGGGTAAGAAAGGCCACACAGCCACACTGCTATCATACTGTTCATTTTGCTCATAGTCACCCCATTAAAGTCAGCTCATGGTTGCAAAGCTGATCCAAAAGCTGGTTTTAACTTAGTTGTGTGCTCTGGTTGCAGAATCAAACACTAACTTTGGGAGATATTTTCTGTACACATAAATTCCTCTCACAAACCTCCTAAAAATCAGGGAAGGAAAAAAACCCCAAACCATAGCACACCTCAGAAGAGGCAGGGAGAAGCAAAGGTGCCTTGTCTGTAAACCCATCTTTTGCACAGTCTTTTCAAATGAAAAAGTGGCCTTCCAAACCACTAGCTGCCACAGTGCAGCTAGTCCTCTGTTATGACTTTCCATTTAGTGTGTAAGAGAGTCCAAATGTTGTTGTCTAAACTGCATCTAAACTAGACACAAGGAGTAAATAGCACAAGTAATGCGCTAGACAATGGAACACACTGAAAGAGGCAAAACTACTTTGGATAACTTCCTCCCGAAGTTCAAAATCCTGGGCCCCCAAGAATTTGGATGTTTACATTTATACACGGATTCAGAGACGTATCCCCAGTTTAGTATTACGATGACCATCAGGACACCTGCCCAGTACATCCTGCAACCTCACACACAAATTGGAATACTTGAAGAAAACACAGCCAAATCCCTACAGATAATTTTCTCATCTCAGTTTTTGCACACTTGTTGATGTCAATGGTTTTTCTATAGGAGATAATTTCACCTGGAAAGTGTTACCTCAGAGATTAAATTGAAACTGAGAGTATAAATCTGAACATTTCAGGTTATACATAGAAACTTTCTAAGTAACTCATTACACCCTCTGCCCATTAACTAGAGATGTCACTACAGCAAAACTGCTTTCAGCTTTCCACACAAAACAAACTTTGTACGAAAGGGTAAGACGGCAAACAGATAAATAAGAGAAACCAATTTACCACGTAAGAAAAATGTTATTGAGTAAGATAGTGACGGTTTTATTGGCATATTATTCATTTCAGAATATAGGTGAGGGAGGCTGACTGGTACTGCAGTCAGTCCTTTGAATTTTGCTGGTAACCAAATACTGCCCATCTCACAACCGGCTAATACAGCGGATTAAATGGATAACCTCTGTATCTAATATCATATAACCTAGGTCTTTACAGTTGTGATGTAATCTATGCTGGCAAATTCTATATGATTTAAGAATCCTGGTATCCTACTTAGGACTTAAAATAACCCACACTTTGACCTTCTGTTTATTTTGGCTAGCATATCTTCACTGCCATGAAGCCAAGTTTTTCAACTGGAAAACAAAACTTCACATTTCTGGTACACGGGACTCCCACATACCAGACCTCATATGCACATAAGAGATGAAGCACCAAAATAAAGCTAGTAATTATTGAGTGTGGCCTTAAAATCCAAGAGCCTTATTTCCCCAATGGTCAAAAAAAGGACTTCTTCACTTTATAATTACCAAAAGGAAAAAAAAAAAAAATCCGTACATCAGCAAAGACTGACTTTAATGTTTGGAGACACAACAGACAAAAGAGGTGCCAAAGCTGGAATGTTCTCCCATGGAAACAGAGGGGTTTAATGGGATATGAATGTTCAAGAGAACAGGAAGAAACCCATGAGAAATACAGCAAAAGAAGCACAAAATGTTCTCCTTGCCTGCCCACGCCTGCCGCCATCATTCAAATCTATTCATCTTCTTTCAGGTGCCCTGGAAGGCTCTTGCCTTGCACAGTCTGACAAACAGCAACGCAACAACAATTCACACCGAAGAAGCAAACGCATTTTGGGAAGAAAGTTTGCTTTAATTTCATAGTAAAGCAAACTGAACTAAGGTCAGACATAGCCCTTGCCCTTCATCCACTTGGCAACGATTACTAAGAAAATTAGTACTAAAGGTGCCTAAGTACCTTAGAAGAATGGAAAAAGCAATACTAACAAACCATAACAGAGTTAAAAACTACAATGAAGGAGATCCAAGAAGAAACTAAACATGCTGAGAAAGAGTTTGGTGCCGCTGGCTGCAATTAGGGAAAACAAAGTATGAATGGCTGAGGTGAAGCTGCAGAATCTAGTTTATAGCTTTGCTTATGCTAACAGGTGGAGTTTTCCCTCAAGATTTTTATTAAATGAGCATGTTGTCAGGCTTATGATTAAAACACAGTAATAAATGTACACTCCTTTTCTCTCTTTAGCCCTTTCCAAAATGAAAAAACAAAAACAAAACAACAAAACTGAGACAAAACCCAAGCTACACTGTAAAAGCTTTCTGGCTCCAATGAAAACAAAATTATTGCAACCACATACCAGCTTGAGCACACTAGCTTGCCATTTCAGTGCAGTGCCCTCAGAGTCCTCTTTGAACACGCCTTGAGGAGGCTGATGCAGGATAGCACCAGAACTCGCCCTCTCAGCAGCATTCCTTTGCTGGCACCTTCTGCTGCTGCCAACTGCCTGCTCCTCAAACTCACAGGAGACTTTCTTTCTTACTCCTGCTTTTTAACACTCAGATCACCTCACAACTCGACCTCTTTTGCTGGATATGTTTTCATATATTTGGATTGAAAATGAACAGCAACTTTTTATTTCATCCCACTTTAGTGCCATATAAAAATAGCCAGTACCATTTAATAAAATTAAAATGAAATAAAATGAAACATAAGGAAAAGCAAACTTGGAGCCTTGTTGTTTGTTTGAATTCAGAACTAGCAACTGATCTTGAAGAGTCATTATGCAAAAATTTGAAATGGCATGCTACTATTAAATTAATTCTTTACAGTTCTTAAAGGTGATCATTTCTGCAAAATGCTCAATTTTAGGTGAGATAGTTAAACATTTGCAAGAACACTGTTCAACAGTAATTCCTTAAAAAAACATGCTCATTTGGACAGAAAAGCTCTTACATTCACCACAATTACAGTAGAAGTGAAGATTAAAGACCAGGTCAAACAGCTGAGCTAAGAGGAGCAGAGAGAGAGCTGCAGCAGGCAGCAATGTTGTGCCAACACTAAATACTTCATGATGTTTAAGACCAATTTATGTAACACCAATCCTACACCTCTCCACTTTGCTCTAGCACGACGTTCTAAGAACTGCATTCCCTTATCCTGAGGTGTGCTACCCCCAGACTTTGGCCTGTCCCAATGCAATATAAAGAGTATTCACACATTTCATTCAGGTACTAGGTTGGTACACGTGTTCTATTCAACAAGTGCACATACACATATACATACACATACAGCATTAAACAGAGTTTCAAACTTTCACCTCAGTGCACTTTGAAAACTCTAGGTCTTTAATGAACATGAATCTTGAACAGGAGCACAAAAGCTGTTTGCTCCACCATCCCCATTAATCCTTCTGAGGATGTGGGACACTGTTGCTTGTTCTACTCTTTATTCGCTCTCCAAAAAATGATCCTCTTACTCTAAACTTCCAGAGAAACAAGACTTATGTTTTACTTGGTATCATTTTTAAAACAACTTACACACATGCAAATATTTTTCAATTTCTCCAGATCCACACCACCATATTCTTTTCTGTGAATGTCTGCCAGATTAACTGCATCCTTTTAAAAGAAACAGCCAGAACATCAAACTCCAAACCATGACATTAGGTCAAACAAGCAAGCATTACTGAATTATTTTATTCTTGGAAAATCTGAATCTCTTTTAAAACATCCTCTAAGGAATAGCATATACTGAAAGCATCATTTTTACACAACAATAAACAGCAGAAATGGGACTGAAATTTTAAGAGCTATGCTATGGAAATGCTTTTTGGATACAGGATCAAGGAGTAAGGCGAGGAGATGGGAAAATAAAGTGGAAGGCTACAATAATTAAGTAATGGGGCCAAGGAAGAAGACAGAATCTAGCTTAATTCTTGAAAAGGAAGCCTGACTTGAAGTTGTTTAAATAGTGAGTCAGTTCTCCAATATTTAACCACAAATGCCTCCTAAAACTTGAGGCCTGCAGCTCTTGCCAAGTTTTCAAAGCCAGTAAAGTGCCAAATCTTGTAATTAAGTAAATGGCATTGAGTTTATATTTTGTAACATTTTAATCTTTGAAATACTGTTTGTTCTAACATTTCAGGAAGGGTTAAGTTCTGGTTTTATGTTTTTGACATGTTTTACACACAATCTTCTAATACATTAATAGAAACAACTCTAGAAAGCCTACAAGGTCTTTCTTACTGAAATGTTAAGCAGATTCAGTTAAAAAATTATCAAAACTGGGACCATGCCACTGTGTTTTATTTAAAAAAATAAATAAACACAGTATGTATATCATTGCAGTATGTATTTTCAACATGTGCCCTTTTTCATCTATCCATTGGTTCCACTATCAGCAAGTTCTTGGCACATGGATACAAGGAATCTGGCCTTACCTGAACATCAGGCTTTTATATATGGTTTTTATTTCTTGGGAAACTGGCAATCAAATCCTCCCAAGATCTCATTAAATCTGTGTTCTTTAAAAAATAGCCTGCCTTCTGTATTCACCATTTTTCCATTTTCCGCACAAAACTCTTTTCATCACTTTTGAAAGGCTCACGATTTTCTTACTCCTGTTTACATATCTCCTCATGTGCTTCTTCTACATTTTTTTCCTTCTGCTTTAAGGAGAAGCTCTAATACTCATTTAAACTTAGCTACCCTGTGGCCCCAATTCATTACGTAAAAGGGAAAGATTAACAATAGCTAGTTACACCTCTAAATCAAAACTGTGCAGATTGGTCACTGAAGTAAAATCCACAGTCTTAGGGTATCTTTTGTCACCAGTGAACTGCATCTGCCAAAAAGCAGGTTTAGGTTAAAATTATTTTCTTTGTATTCACAATGAAGAAGAACATAAAAACATTTAGTTGATGTGTCTGATTTGCTAAATCATAGTAACCTGACTGTGTAAATGTCCATCTGTGCTTTGGGCTACACCAGCTCATTAAAATTCTGATTATTAGGATGTGCACAGCAGATTTAAGTAAAATCCAATTATAATCATATTTGTGCATCCAAGCAACTATTTTCTTCTTTTCATTGCTGAATCTCTTACAGTCAACTTCATGTAATTAAACAACAACATCTTCTTTAGATTTGAGCACTTCTTTGTTAGTGATTTACACCCTCCCCATTAGTCTAGCTGATCCATGCCCTAAAAAAAATTTTCCTACTTGAGATGGAAGCTACTAAAAACTAGTTTGATCTACCTGTACAATGGAGAGTGAAGTTTCATTAAGCAAAAAAAAATCTTTATTCATAGTCCTTTATAATTAAAACAGATAAGAGGTCCACTTCCTTATATTATACTTTCCTATTTTAAAAAAGCTCCATTTAGGGTCTTATAAAACATGCCCTTCTTGATCACTGCTGAAATAGTACAGAAATGTCTGTAGTAGCCTGGTTCTCTCAATACAGAACTCTACAAAGCTTTATTCTGTTGTGGATGATTTACATCACATTAGACAACTGCTGTTCAGTGTTAACATCAGGCACCATTTTCTTTCAGCAAAGAGTAAACGTACCTTTTTATAGAATCCATATTGTCTGCTTTGTATAACTCTCCTTTCAGTATTTTAAAAAGCTATAAAAGTACTGTTAGGAGAATATATATGTCATTAGAAATGTGGATGTCAGTGTGTGCATGTGCGTGTCATATCTACACACCAGAACAAGGAGCAGGACAAAGATGAAAGCTTAGCTTGCCCTGATAAGGAAGAGCACCATTCCCAAAGGAGTGCTCCCAGCAATACGGCCTGATCAGAACACTCGCCAGCAGAGCAGCCTGCAGCCTAACCCAAGGTTGCATCTTACTGTGTGTATTGTTCCTTTTCCTGTTACCACATCCACAAAACAGACTATTGACACATATTTAAGACATAATAAATAAATCAGAAAATTAACAGATGCCCCTCCTATAACTCATGGAAGCTGATGATTGAGAAAAGCTCATCACAACCTCTCATGATTAAAACACCTAAAAGATCGTGCAAAAATCATTTTGACATTACCAGTCAATAAGGATCCCAGACACGTCATTAAGATTTTACACCTTTTTTCTTGGCCTGTGTCACTCACAAGGGATCTTGGGTACAAGTCTGGCTGCATGGTGAGCAAGCGGACACAGGAGTGCAAGCAAATTAAATCTGTCAGAGAATGTGTCTCGGGTAACTTGAAGATCAGAGAAACAAACATCACTTGCCCTACCACAGGATCTTGCACTGAATTCTGTTAAACCATTCTTCCTAAAAAGACAGAAATAAAACTAAATCTTTGATTCTTATTGTAAAATAACTGTCACAGAACCACTGGTTTCATTACAAAGCTAGCCTGGGTAACCATTTGCTCTCTTACTTTTCAACATAATGAATTGTAATATAAGAATGAACATATGGCTTGCAAACCCAGCCACTACTTAAAATTCCTCAATAGCATCAGTTGTGGACCTCATTATTTGCTACTATTTACATAATTAATTTTTTTTCCCTGGGTCACCTTTTTGAATCTCTGTTACTAACTCTGTCTTTATTTCCTGGAAGAGTGTGGCCTGGGATGACAGGATTTGAGATGGTGGGAAAAGGAAAAAAAAATCTGATTTTCTTCTTCTTTTTGTAAAATTTAACTCTTCCCAAGACATTAATGAAGTGTAATCCTCAGGCACTTCACTGTCCCAAATTTTTAAATTGAAAGACTGTTTGTACAGTGAAGATGCCCACTTTTGAAGAAAGGAAGTTTACAATAAAATGAAGCTTTCCCCACCAGACAGAAAAAGGAAATATATATATATACATTAGAAGTGTGTATGTATATATATATGTGTATAGATATACTTCTGTTTCAACAAGTCCTTCATAAGATTCCTTCTATTAACAAGTCTGAATAGGTATCATCTAGAAAATAATTTTTGTGGGAGGTTTTTAGGATTCAACTGTTGACTTTGTGTGTCACATGACATTTAGAAGCACTGGTACATTCAACTACACAGAAAAAATCATATTCACTTTCTTGGACTGAAATTATCTCCTATTGTCATAAGCAGCAGATATTTAGGGCTAACAAGCAACCTTTTTGGATTTTCATTTTCATTACAGATGCATGTTTTCTAATCAACGACTATGATGCCTGAATGTGTGTGCTACATGCTCTCACAAAGCAGTCATATCCAAGATTTGGATTCATAAGTACCTATGAAGACTGAATAAGCAAGAGTGACACAACTCAGTTTTAAAAAAACCTTCCTAAGTGAAAGGCCTAAAGAAGAGCCCTGAACTTTCCTGGTGCAAGCACAGTAGCCTTAAGTTTCAGCCTCAGACAAACCTCACACACCTTCTCTTCTCCTCGGCTATGGGGAATTCCAGGCACTGCGGAGTGTCAAATATCACCTGAAGCTCTGTAGCCCTCAAAGCCTCCATACAGATGTTTTGTTTCTCTTCAGCTGCGTTCAGTGGTAATCTCTATACAGGAGTTCATGCTGGCTATACGTTTCTGTATTATTCTGTGACTCAATCTTTTGTGCTGCAAACTTCTGTGACTTCTAGATAATAAGAAAGAGCTTGATGTAGTTTAAAATACCACACTAAAACTCCAAACACTTTTGCTTGTGGAAAATAAGCTGATTTGATTTACAGCTAGCATGAACAAGCTTGCCCTTGCCCACCCATTTTGTTAGCATCTGATGGCTATACTGAATGCCCATTTTCTCTCATGGAGAATTAATTCCAGAAACTGCTGAAGATGCCAAAACTTTACTACCATTACTAACCATGACTACATCACAGCAGCACCCACAGCACTCTTTGAAAATGGTATCAATTCCACAACAGGGTCTTGTCCACAACAGGGTCTTGTCTTTACTTGGGACTGAAGTCTCCAAAATTTACCCTCCACAGACACACACTTTGTGTTTTTTTCTGATGAACTTCCACAGTGGAAAATATATACTTTGAAGCCAGGGAGGCCAGCATGTGTAGAGTACACTACCCTAAGTCTTCATATTTATATGATACTCTCTTTCACAAATAACTACTCAAACAGATCACACTCTCATTATTCTGTGCCAGCTGTGCTGTTCAATGGATAGTGAAGTAGGACCACTTGGCAGAGACCATCAACTTACAAGGTCCAAACAGCAGCTCTGCTGTTAAATTTTTTATTATTAAACTTCAAAAAGGCCTCGCAAACAAGAAACCAAAACAAATGGAATACCGATGCTCTGAAAATCCTGCAGACCTCCATGTGAGTTGCCAGTTCTGAGGTATTATTGGCTAAAGCAGACAAGTTGTCTCCTTTATGAAGAGTCCCAGTTCATAAGTCAGCCACCATGTCCTAAACCAGCAATCCTCAAAGACTGCAAGCTCAAGGTTCATTTCATCTTCCCATCCCTCCTATTCTCCCCTGCAGTTCAGGCAGCTCTTTGCAGGAAGCAATGGAGAATTGCAAGGGGATAAACTGACTTAGGTTCCTCCTCCAGCTAAATTTCTACCTAAATGTATGTAAACTACCACTTATTGTTACTGAGAAATAGAATTCAAACAAAAAGTAATAATAAAACCCCATAGCCACCTGAATTTCAGCTGTCTCAGGTTTTCCTTTCTAGAAATTTTTCAGTTACCCATCACTTCCAAACATCAGCAGGTCACTCAAAACTCATAACTGCTCTGGGTTAAAAATAATCATTATTTTCCTTGCTCAGCTCTTTTTTAACCTGGACTGGCTTCCTGATCAGGTTCACCACATGAACACTCAAACACAAGCCAGGGGCTGGCACTGTTTACACCAACAGCACCACAAAGAGAAATGCTCTTTGAAACCATGCCTACAGATACATTTTTGTAGTTACTCTATTCCATGTTCCAGTTATCAGTCACATCTTACTGTCAGTGAAAAGTCACAGAAAACCTGAAAGAAAGGACAGAATAGAGAAGAATTTGGATTTAGGCAGGTTCTTTTTTACAGAATAATTAAAAGAAAGTTATGATTCTGACCCATCCATGGGACTTGGAGCTGAACTTTAAAGCAGTTACAACAAGCAAAATGGATACCACTCCAATACAACAATTTTCTAGAAGAGGACAGATAGGTTTAGTCATATAGTTCAATGAGCCAGTTTGCTGCTTCAGAGTATTAGAAGTCTGCCCAAGAAGGACACAAAACCCAGTCATTTGCAGATGCGGAAAGTACAGCCCTTTGTGGGTAAAAACTCTGCAGTCTCTAGCAAACGAGCACCACTTGTTTAAAAACATGAAATGTAATATGATTTGGCACAAATTCCATTTAAATAACAAGCCCATAAAGCTTGCTGGCACTTACTTAGAAAAGAGTGGAAAGGAAACAAAATCTATTCTAATTCGCTCAATTCTAAGAACTAGATTTGTATTTTAAATGTAGTATTTATACATGACTCACCATCTTAAACTAGACTTCAAGTACAGAGGAATTCAAGTTAAAAACCAAATCCAACAGATAACTGACTTACTAAGCCCCTTCTAGATTTACTCTCTAGGTGAAAACTCAAAGCAGTAACATATATAAAGCACTGATTTCCCTTGTTATATTTCTCTACTCCAGCTTATTTGCATTTCTGCAGTGAACTATATATTTTACCAGCTTGTTTTGAAATAAGGGAAATTGCTTCTTACCACTGTTAATATTCAAAACTCCCCTAAAGTAGTTACAGGATCTTCTCACTCCTTATAGCGCATTTCAACTGCTCAGGGAAGTCCAAGGAATGATACACAGAAAGTCTAAACTAGCTAAACTGAACTACCACTGTCCACAGAGAGGACTGGCTTTTACTAGTTACCATAACAAAATATAGTAATTTTAAAGTAATTTCTGCTGGACACCCTGCCACCTGAGACCCATGTATTTCATTGTGTGAAGAAATGCAGTTATTTTTGAGGTGCTCTCTTGTGTATGAGAGACATGGGATATTACCAGATTCCAGAGCTGTTTTATCCTAAACAAGTTCTAGGATTAGACGTTACAGTTAATAAATATTTACACACAAAAATTACTGGCTACATGGCAAAAAAAAAAGTTTACACTTCAAGATGAGATAACTTGATAGAATGTTTGAAAATGAAAAAAGCTTTTAAAATCCATTAATTATAAAAACAACCAAATAATTAAACACAGAATAAATACATGGTAATTAATGTCTGCAATAAGATGACAAGAAAACTGGTAGAGCTTTGATGTCTTGAAGAGCTCCACGATCAAGGTCAAAAAACCTTCTGGAATATGTAATTAGGTAGAAAGTTAACAGCTTGCAATAAATGGGTGAGATGTAGGGTCTTATCACAACACAAAGGAGTCAAGACAGGTTCACCCATGCTAGTCTTAAGAAACTTATAATAAAAAATAAACATTCGCATTAAAAAATCCAACCAAACAAAAAAAAAAATCCCTTTCTCCAATATTTAGCGATTTTCAAAAGCAGTTGAGTAGCTGCAGAATAAAAACTACATTTGAACTTGGTGCTGAAATTCCTGGCAAGAACTACATTCTAGCATATCACCATGTTACATACTAGACTGATGTAAATTACAGAAGTGATTACTGAGGATCTTAAAAAATGGATCCATGGAAATAACACCAATAAACACCAATACTTTGAAAGTATGTGGATGTTTGGATAGAAAAATGACAATGTTTGCTATGTAGCAAAGCTACAAAGTCTGAAGTGTAAACTTTAACGGTTCATTAGCGTAACCGGTACTTTTGATCTTTTATAATGACTTTCTTTGGTATCTTTTTTAATGACTTTCACCTACTCAGTAAAGGAAAAAAAGTCCCTGGACTCTCTAAGAGAAGGTTTTCCAGAAGCAAACAGTTCAGGTAACAATTTTATATGACAACTGATTCATAAAGCATGATTACTGAACATAGTGTTTGTTCCTTTTCTGTCTACCGCAGTTACTTCTTCCTGTCTTTTCTACAGCATTTCACCTCCACACAGACCTCTGCAGGCAAACACCCTGAAAATAACAACTGACCCTTTTGTACCAGCTTAGGGGTTTAGTAAATCAATAGGGTGATCACTAATAAACCACACTGACACTTATTCTGTCCAGTGGGGCCAGCATCAGATGGAGCCAGGTGACAGGACCAGAGGCAACTAAGGCCAGGACCTTTCGTTTCCAGGACACGGGAAAGAATCTCTGTACAGCTCACTGATGGTCTTTCCTATGTCGCTGAGGGGTTTTCTTTCTGTTACAGTCCTCATCTCAATTCCTTGCACCCTCTCCTCTCACGAGGCCTCATCTTACTTATCTTGCCTCTTTCTTTATTTTCTTTGTTCAGCTCATCCCTAGCTCATATCCGGGAATTTTCTACCATCATTGCTGTCAATCTACAATCACTTATATAATGTAGTTTTCTTGTTTTGCATGCCTATCTTACCCATTTAGACTGTACTCTAAAAAACAGTTGGTAATGCCTGCCCTAATATTTATACTGCAGCTATCACAAGAGATTCATTGCAGCTGATCATGACACAAAGTGTAACAGACACAAAAACTCTTAAGTCCAGCCACAGTTCCTTGGCAGGAACACCTCTACCAGTCTAAACTGGCATCCCCATTTTATGGCACTGCCATCTTGCTTTTGTTGCTTTTGTCTGTTCCCATGCAATGAAATATTCTCCATCCAAGAACTGGCAACGAGCAGCTTCATTTCAATTAGGTTAAAACATGGTTATGCTTATAATACAGTTTAAGTGCCTTGCGCTCCATCCTTAATTTGCGTACAAGTTATGAGGAGGCTTTATGTGCAATTCCACACTTACAGAGGTATTACTTGATATTGTACTGCTTATTACCCTTCTAACCCTGAACTGTAAAGACACCAAACACACAGCTAATGGGTACAGGCTTTTAAAAGTCAAAGTGTACAGTTTGTCAGTAAACTCAGCTTAAACAAAGCTTCCTAAGAAACTACAGTTACACCATGTTTACAGTCAGCACAGTGCTGACAAATCCACTTTTTATGTTTAAAAGCTTTCTCTGCAATAGTTCAAGAGACAAGGGAAGAAAATATAACGAAGACCTTGAAATAAAGACGCTCTCAAGACATGCTGTGCCAATTAGTTTATTTTTCTTACAGAAACTGTGTTCTTAGAGATAATACAACTAGCAAGTCCAAAGGTCCATATTTAGGAGACTCAATCATGTCTTATATATTTTAAATATTACATATTAATAAAGTATTTAAAATATTTTCTCTAACTGTTTTTAGAGCTTTGCTAATATATAGTAAGGTAAAAAAGGCACCATGTCACAAAGTCTCTGACCTTTCCCTTACAATCTGAATGCTGTATAAAAGAAAGTCTATGTGGCAAAGAGAAAAGGTGAAGAGAACATGTACCCACCAAACATTTCAAAAAACTTACTGCATGGCAAACGAAGTTGAGCACTAATCAGTATGGATTACACTGTAAATAACCAGTGAGAACTTTAATGAACTAATAGTTTAGGATTACTTATTTCTACCAAATGCACAAAAATTACCTCATGAATCTGCCCAAGTGGTCCAACAAACTTGCAATTTAGGATATAGGCATGCTTTGGAAACACACTGGCAAGTATACTTGACTGGTTCAAAAACCTTTGGTCATTACTTGTATTGAAATATCCATTAATTACGTACTGCCAAAATACACAGAATTATTCCAGTTAACAGTCTCTAATGCAAAAAGTTCAGTCTTTACCCAAGCTACACAATAAACTGTCAGAAGGACATGATCATTTGTACTCATTGGCATGGTGATACAAATGCAGAGTCCCTGAGCACGTAGTTTCTCTTTTCCAAAGCTTTACTACACACCAGAACCCCCAGTTACCCAGTGTTACTGATTTTAAGCAGGGCAGATTTTACATGTGGTCTCACCATACATAAATCCAGTATTTGCTCTCCTAGCTCTGAAATAGCTTGTTGGTCTTCATAAAAAGGAATAGCCTCTTTCTATTTATGAGCTTTCTATCTATGTGCTTTCTATAAACTTCAAGGCACCAATTGCCTGCCTGTGCCTCCATCTCACCACTGTTATTGTTGCCTGTGCTAGCCAGATAAATCCTCCTACCTGAAAAAAAAACCATGGATCCCCAAAAAGTTGTACCAGATCTGTGAGAACTAAGAGAAGGATTATTATTTTACACTGAGTTAAGAGACAGTCCCCTTAAACCACCACTAAAAACAACGAAGCAAATTAACAGCACAGCCGTGTATATCATACTCTGTGTACTTTCCCATAAAAATTTACATATAGACACAATATAAACCACTAAAGGATGCCACTAAAATTTAAATGTATTTTCCAAGTCATCCCTTAAATGTATTCCTTAAAGTATTTTCCGAGTCATTCCTTAAAAGCCACATCTTCAATTACCAGAAACTGATGTTTTCAAATTCAAAATACTGAAGTGGTCTTGCTTATTTAATCTATCCAGAAAAAGACAGGAGTATGAATAGCAAAGCCAGATGTTGTTAATAATATCTAATTAACACCACAAGGTTCCTACTGATTCACTGCAACCCCAGAAACCTGGGGTTTCTGGTGTTTTTATGCAACAGGGATAGATAGGATGTTTCTGGGATGTTTTTCAGAGAAAATAAGTGAACAGCTGTCTCTAATAACACCCCTCACAGTCAGTAAAGCTACACGTTAACATTAAAAATTTAAGTTTCTTGTAGTAATCTTTCAATCATTCTGAATTTAAAAGTGAGGAGAAATCACTTTTAAAATCAATTTTGCACTTTAATATATTCTGCACATCCTAGGACAACACTAATCTAGGCAAAATGTACCCGAAGGTTCAATTATTTTGTAGGTAGCAACAAGTATTTAACCTGAAAAGGGAATACAAAGGTTAAAAGAAAACTAATGCCTTTTCTACTCTCATAAGCTCATGTTAATAAGGGCCATGTTTTATGTCATAGATTTGAACACTACGGCCAGACAGCTTTCAAACAGTTGAAACTGTGAAAGCTCTTTTGACCTTATACTCAAGATTAAAGCTAAACTTCTAATAGTTTTGAGTTTCTTTTAAATATTCTCTTTCACAATTAAAAAAAAAAAATTAAAAAACCACATTACGTTAAATGTATCCCAGAAGCATATTTAAGTACATGTGATACAGGAATGAATGGGAGGTAGGGAGAAGGCTGTAAAAAAATTCCATAAACAGAAGAAATTCAGTCATATTCTACTCAATATAATTTTCCTTTTAAGAAGTACCTGTGTACTTTAACCACAGTGTTTGATTTTAGTTACATTGAGTAACTTAAGATGACTGTACAACTTTTTTAAAAAAAAAAAAAAAAAGCCAAAAGAGAATATTGGTAATCAAAACAGTTGTGTAACACTCACTAAAGATTAAGCTGGGCTGCTCCAAAAATTTTTACACTGCCAACCTCTGCTTGCTTGCCTGAAAAAAAACCCAAAACTAATTTCTTTCCACTGTTGTGAAATCACAGGGAGTCCAAATGACTCAATACTAATATTTACATACCTATGTCCTACTCCACTTGTTCTTCTTTATATGTTGACACTGAAGCCCAAAAATGCCAAAAATAATTATTTTTAAAATTTGTGATTTTCTCTACTGCAATTATGTCCACTAGAACTGACATAATAAGAGGTAAGAGGTAATAAAAAAGCCATCTCTTTCAAAACCAAGCCTATGTTTCTGAGATAATACAAGGTCAGCTTATAACAAGGATGTATCATTTCCTCACATGTATAGAAAACAGCTGTATGTTTATCAAGTAGCATGAAGTTTTCATTTCGTAAATTAAAGAGTCGTTGTGAAGTGGGATATTTTAAATTAACTGCTTTTCCTTCTCAGAATGCTATTTTGTGTTCCCCTCAGTTGATCTACAGGTGACAGCAGCTGAAAGACATGATCTTTCCTGCTCTGGCCATGTTCTAATTAGCCAGACAAGCTTCAATCCCAACTACTGCACTGGTCTTGCACACCAAATGAACACACCATGACCAGTGCCAACTAAAGGAAGGCCGGACCACGATGCCCACAGAGAAATCAGACCCTTCTTTGTCACAGCAGATCACATTTCAACAATCTTAAAGTCGCCATGAAAATAAAGCTTCATTACAATCTAAGATGATACTACAGAAGTTTGCTAAAATAAATTAACCTGCGTATCACTGCTACAGAGCCCTACAGAAAATCTACTGGGAAAGAAACCAGTCTGTAGCCTCTGAAACTGCTTTCTTTTAACATACTTTATGCAAAGCTAAGTTCATATAAAGATGAAGTTATGTGCAAAGTGTAAATCAGTTTAAAAGTTGGGAAGAGTTTTATACATACAAAGTACTGTATTTCAGTTGCAACATCAAAAATGGTATTGATAAGACTTATTAAATCTAGACTTATACGCGCAGCTTCTTGGCATTCTACAGCTTCAACAGTGCTATCTCTAACTTCCATTTACACTGCAGTGTAATTGTTAAAAATTCTGCACAAATACAGCTTCAAAAAATCCTAAATATTTAGGAACAGGATTAGTGACAATTTAGCCAGTACAGATTCTGTTTTCTTACAGAAGTGCACTTAATTTTGCCTTTTGTTTAAAATAAGAACACAAAACCTCATTTAAGTGTACAAGGTAAGATTAAGCTCCGGACAGTTAAACTGTTTCAGCTGACTGATGGAAGTCAATCCCATCATTTTTCAAAAAGCCAACTACAGATATCAAGCATCCTTACACACTCCAGCTCAAACATTATCCAACCCAGTTTTAAATTATACTTCACATAAACACTCAGCATGAAACCTTTGGAAGTTTGTAATTTGCCAAACCTGATCACTAAACTATTCAGCAAGCATAGCTACAAATTGAAAGATTTTTGTCCTCCCGTCTGCGAAAGATAAATAGGAGAAGAATTAATTCAGAGCAAGAACATAAAGTTTAAGTCTTCACATTAAGTAGCACATTTCACATCTGATTTCTAATGACCGTGCAAAATAAATGACTTGCTTTCACCTTACACTTACTACTGTCCTAGTTTACTGAATACCATTTTAAAAACTTACTACACTACTTAGCTTTTAACTTCCAAGTTAAAAGGATATCTTTGAAATGATAACTATGCATTGTCTGAAAATATTTTGGCACTGGCACAGAATCTGCAAAGAATAGCCCAAGCTTTAACTTAATTATCCTTTTACAAGAACTGTGGTTTGAGAAAATACAACTTCATAAACATAATAATCACTAAGAGTAATTGCCTTTGGCAGTACTGTCCCAAAGCAAGTTTGGATGTCCAAGATAAACCATGACTCCCTACTCTTTCTCTCTGTACTTTTCAGTCAATATGAAAATTCAAAAGCAAATGAAAATTGTGTGTCTAACACTGTAAAAACAAACAAAACAAAAGTTTCTGTCAAAGCAACATATTACCATCAATAAATAATGAAATCAGTCAACAAGAGTATGTTACAGAAACTGCAACCCAACAATAAAATCTGCAGAAGTTACATTATTTTCTAGAACAGAAATAGAAAGGAACTGATGAAAGTTTAGATGCAGTTACAGAAGCAGTGTGAAATAATCATTATGTTACTTATAGTGCACTTTAATCCCAGATACACTATCCACATACTGCAACCCCTTTGTATCTACTGGAAGAAACCAAAAAGCACAGAAGCCACTCATCCCTGCCTAAAAATACTGCAGGTATTTTGAAAGTAATTTAGAACTAAGAAACATGATAATTAGCTAATGTGAAGACAGTAAAACACCATAGTTCAAACTCTGTATATAATAGGCAAGACTGTGATAAATTCAGTCAAGCACACCAAATTCAAAATATTGCCAAAATCAAGCTTCTTCCTAATTGATTCCAAGTCCCCTTTCTTTATCAGTTCCCATACAATTCCGTGTGCTCATTCACTGCCTTACCTTATCTTGCCCAGGTCCTACAACTTCTGTTTTAACCCACCAACCTTTAGGCTGCTCACCTATGTGAAACACTGCAAGTTTTCACAGGTCCAGTTCTACATCTGAATTGAATGAATTCTTTCTAATAGCTGATCATTAAAAGAAGTGAATTATTAGTGTGTTTGTAAACATACGTGCTTTGATACTGTTGTACAACTCCAGGTAAATTATTTAACTCTGAACGTTTTAAGTATTAGTAAACTAACATCCCTACACTCCTTCATAAATTCCAACCCATTTACGTTGACTATCTCAATATGCAGATCAATTTCTGTACATTACCCCCTAAATTACAGCAGAAGTCAATACGGTTTAACAAGAAGGACTTTTAATTTACATTATTTCAGTCACCCTATATACACCTTTAACATCTCAAGTGAGAGGGAAGCGAAGTGTAGTGCAGATGGGAAAACAAACAGTTAGAAAATTTTTAAATAATACATGATAGAACCACAGCAAGATTATATTCATACCTTGTTTCTGCTGTGCCAGCAAGTAAAAGCCTGTAGTATGATGCAAGGAGGGCTGCTGTCAAATTCTGAAACCTGCCTAGTGCTGCAGGCTGATACAAATTCTCCTACTGCAGCAATGACTTTTGCAAGCAGCCCTATCACACCTTCAAACAGGACCATGAGCACGTTAACTTTGCCCTTTCTAACAACCCCACACAGCAGCACCATGAATCAATTAGCCCCAGTGGTGTAATATTTATATTATTCAACCTAAATTGCATTAATTCTTGACTGCTGAGGCAGTAAGTTTTGTCTGTTATATTCACTGAACTATGACCAAACTGGATAGAACAAATTTGTATGGGTATGTTAATTTTAGCCATTTTTTAACTTAGTATGTATTGAAGCAAGAGCTGAGTTCTTTAACCTCTAGGACACGTAGGCTTCGTTGATGGTCACCAGACAGCCTAGGGAACAAGAAGCAATCACAGAATCCTAAGAACTCAGTCTGCTACTTGTGTGGTACTGTACATGACTCATTTGAGAGTTTCCCTAGGGAATCTCCTGAAGTGGACACTTTTCAGAAGTCTCATTACATTTTTAAGTGTTTAAAATCTCTGCCAAGTCACTACTATAGACTTACACCATCAATTGTGAAATACAATCTTAGCTGAAGCACATCTAGTAGTTTTGTTAGTTAGGAAAAGTACTAAAATAGATCTATAAATAATGCTTAAAATCTGTATGAAAAGCTGCAAGGCACCACAAAACCCACTAGTACAATTCATTACATTAGGCGCCAGTCTAATGTGTGCCTGTGAATGCACACACTTCATAGAGAAGCATTTACAGTTTTCTTGGAAATAAAATCAAGTTCTGGGAAGTAGTAACCACCATCACTAAGAAGCCAGCTGATAAATTCAATGTATTCACTAGGTGCCAGCCCCTCAAAAAATCCCCACCTTATTCAGGAGACAAACACTGAGCTACTCACCAATCAGCTGCTAAATTGCTGCAATTTACATGGCTTCTTGAAGAAAACAAACAAAAAAAATACCATAAGGCATACTGTAAACTCATTTACAAATAGTTTAATCATGAATGTACAAGACGACTGCAAAACAAACTACAGAAAAAAGTGCATTACCTGCCCCAAGATACGCCATCACTATTTCTGACTTAAAAAACCCAAACCTACTGACATCCAGTTTAACTGTTAACACTTCACCCAAGTGTACAGGAGCTGGGCAGAACTGTGCTGTTCAAACATACTAAAAATACAGTTAGAGGAAGTGGAAATTATCTACTCACTGTGCATCTGCACCAGCACAAAACTTTCAAGCCTTGGTAATAAAGTGTTTCTATAATTTTTTTTTTTTTTTTTAAAGTAAAAGTCCCTGGTCCCACATTACAGGGTATTTAACAAAGAACAAAGGAAATTCAGCTTCTAGATTTCTAAGATTTTTGCCAAATTTCCATTTAACAATGGTTTTACTCTCACCACTACCATAAGAGTAATATATTCACAAATATAGATTTGAAGCCCAAAGAAAGTTCAAATAAAGTTTGTTATTAGGATTAGCCTATCAGTAGCTCGGCAAATAGCTTTTAACACACAAAATTTAACATCCAACACTTTGGTTACGATTTTTGGTGACAATTTTAGTTGCAGTTTATTCAAAACTCTAGACTTGTATTTCAAAGACAACACTACCTTATTCTTTCTAGTTTTACGTTCTTCTTACCTGTCCCTATGTAGTTACAAAATTTCCTACAACTGCCCACTTCAAAACAGTTCCTTCACACTGAAACATAATCAATGACTACCTTTCGATGACTCCAGTGAAAGGCTGGTATTGGAATTAATTCACAGAAAGCCTCTGCAATGAATGTAAACCAAGATCTCTCACAAATCACTGTCAGACCACAATATTTACTGTTCAAAGTACCACGTAAAACACTTCTAGTGTTCACCACTGCTAGACTTTATTATGCCATCAGCAGAAGTATTCTTCTGTGATACTTCCTTGTTTGCTCTGAAGTCAGGATTATAGAAGGTACATTTCCCTGGTACAGCACACTCAAGAAATAATATTTCATACACAACAAACCTAAAGTGTAACTACTTTAAAAGCTCAGCAATACAGTATGATAGGACACTACTGATAAGAATCTAGTGCATCCTCCTTAATGCACTGCTCACTTTAGAAGTCAGCACCAGCACCAATGAAATAGTACCACTGTAACCAGTCATAATCAATACAAGAGAAGTCTGACATATCCCATAACAACTGATTCATATCTCTGCTTATCAGAAGAAAGTATCTCCTGGTAGTCAACATTTAATCATTTATTTAGTTTTCCCCGCAGTACACCACTTATCATTATGTACTTTAGTCTGTCCTCAAGCCTCACACGAACAGGTTTCTTCTCTTCAGACATCATCCTACTCTGAATTTCAAAGAAAACATCCTTGCTATGGAGAGCTTATAACCAGTAATGCTAAACTGATGTGGTAATGGCACAATCAAACCTTCAGAAGGGTAGTTTTCATTGGACACTACTGACAATGTTAAACTGCGTTTCGCTTTGATATGAAACTATTTTAAAACCATACCATTTACAATTAGTAAGTTACATCCATTTAACAAATAGAATTCTATATTACAGCTGACGTAAGAAATACAAACTCTTCGAAAGAAGTAAATTTAAATTTAGCAGACATACATAAAGTTGTGCTCTATGGGACTAGTTAATAGGGACTTAAAAGAATAAGGAACTCTGAAGCAGAAAGAAATAAATATTTATTAAGCAAATGTACTGACACTTAGGGGCTAAAATCATCGTAAAAGAAAACACATTTGTGAAGGTCAGACGATCCATATAACACTGTAGGCAGAGAAAATCCAAGACAAATAACTTGAACTTTAGATTTTGAAAAGCACTTTGTTGCACTTTACTGGTAGAAATATTTTAAGACCCCAAGTGGCCATAAGCGTCTTAAAATAAGAGTCATAAGATACACTTAAACCCAAAGAGTCCTACAGAAACTAGAAGCTTATCTAAGTTTCTGGTATATGTTGTACCTCTGAGACAAAACACACATTGCTCTAGAACTAAAGAGCCACAGGACAATCTGGAAATGCTCTCCTCAACCTCTGTTATCAGCAAAAGTTTTGGAGCTTAGGGAGGGAGGATACAAGTACTGTATAAGAAAGGGTCACCGCTCTACTGAAAAAAAGGAGGAGGGAAGAAAACAAACAAAAAAAACCAGTTAGTCTGAGGTCTATGTAGCGCCTTCCCTTTTTTCCTTTCCTGTATACATTCTTTTCTACTCCAACAATTTTTAGGAATGGAGCACTCTCTGGAGTAGCAGGACTGACCAACTGGCATGTATTATGCAGAATTTCTCAAACTATAGGGACAATAAAATTGTTCATATAATAGTAAATAAATACCATGAAGTTCAAGCTTAGAGAACAATTGATTGGATTGGATTTAATATTAGCTTGTTCATTACTTTTTAAGATCTAAGTAGTCTTAACTAAATGCCTTTTAGTAATAAAGATTAACATAATGGTATCCTTCCTACCAAAATTGCAAGTGCAGAGGAAGGTCTTGCAGGGACTGAATACCATCACCTGAAACCTGTACAGCAAATGAAGAAAGAGACAGCTATCAGAGAGATAAGAAGGCAAGCATTTGCATTCACATTCACACTGAGATCTGAATATCTGCCAATTAAATGCTTTCTGGAACCCTAAAGTAGCGGACAATTATTTAAGAATTTAAGACTACCTCGTCTATCTGCACAAATATTGCATAGTCTGACAGGAAACTTGCTTTAGTATTGAAGCTTGCTTTAGTATTAACATTGGTACACCTGAGAGAAGTAACACTCTAACTAAAACTGCCCTAGACCTTTTACATTTATGGCAATACAAATTGATGAGCAACACATACACTGCATTCTCAACTTCAAGCTATGAAAGTCTACTCAGCAGATTTTAAGAGAAGAAAACATAAGGCAGCTGCCATGACGCAGAAGAGATTCACAATGATTTAACCATACTATCCTAAAACATGTCTAAGACACATACAGCTAGCTATATGTTAAAATTTATTATTTTATCTGTTATAACTGGTTTACTTTTTCATGATATTACTAGCCAAAAAAACTCAAGTTATAAGTAACCACAGCAGTTTACCTTTCTCCAAAATAAACTCAAAAAAAATCACAAACAAAATGCAAAACACAAGCCACAGAAACCTTGGGACCCAAAGCTTCATGAAACATGAAAAAAATATTTAGGAGTCACTTGGCTTTCCTTAATAACAACAACAAAAAAAGCATTACCTCTGTTAATATTAGCATTAGTTCTGCAGTAAGTCAACTGTATGACATAGCACTTAATACTACTTTGATTGCCAGTTTAATTCAATTCTTATATCATTTCAATAAAAGCTGCAGATTACATCTGCCTCACCAAAGAAACCTGACAAGTGCATAAAACAGTATCTACTAACTGAAATCACATATCATACTAAAAGTCCACAAAATATGACACTGTATTCACACAACAGATTTTAAAGCATGCCACTGCTGCACTTTACTCCAAAGTAAAATCACTGGACAAATAAATCAGATTTAAAAGATATACACCAACATACATTTCACAAGTATCTATAAGAAAAGATCCAAAGGTAACATGTATCCCTGTCTGCTTACATAGTTTAAAAAGTAATTTATCTGTATAAGCAAAGAGACAACAAGCTACTCCAATACCCAAAAAGAAAGGTCAGAGGTGCAGTCCTTTTCTCTTGTAATAGCATTAACATATATAACATACAATTATTCTCAGAAGTTTTGTAAGCCAAAGTAAAGAATATGACATGAAACGTAAGTAAAGACATAGAAGGGGGAAAGAAAAAAAGACAGATTCAAGTGCCAAAAGTAGCAAGGAAAAAAGACTATGATGCTGAAATATGAGACACGGGTCTTTGAATTCAAAGACAATAAGCGAGCTTTAGCTTGATGAGGAAAGTAGCAGTCAGACTACTGAAAAATCGTAGCAGCTGTATTTTGAACAGATTGCAGAGACAGGAATATCAGCAGAGGGAGAAGGTACTTGAAGTACTCCAGATGGCAGTTACAGAAACTTCATTTGCAAAGACAGAAAAAGAAAATGTGGTCTTGAAAATGTTATTTGGACAAGGAAGAAGGAGTATATGAATAAAACATGACTGTGGATTCAAGGAGAAGGAGAAAAAGAAAGGGCTACTCCCAAACAAGTGCCCTCCCTGGGTGAGGGAGGATTATACCACTGTCAGCAGCACTGCAAATGGCAAGCAAATGAGGTAAGTTTGAGAGAGAAGATAAAGAGCTCTGAAACATTCAAAATGTTTATGACGATAAAAAACACTTAAAGGAAATGCAGGACTGAATAAAGGCACACAAAAAACCATGAAACTCTACAAAGAAATACAGCAACCTACATATAGGAGACACAGAGATTTCTCTGAACATTGTACACCTTGGGATTAGTGGGAAGAGGGTACAGAAGTGGGAAGATGCTTGCAAGAAGCAACACCACAAAGGCAGGAGAGGGTCAAGGCTGTGACAGCCAGTCAAGTTTCCCTACATCATACATCCTCTCTCTCCCACAAACCTAAAGCAGCTTAGTTATATTTTATAAAGAGCCCAACTGCACTTTGAAAATTTAAATAATTTTTAAATTGTATTATTGTACCAGCTGACAGATGCACAATAGCAACTACTTTCAATTACAATTACTGTGGCAATTTAAAAGCAAGAGCATATTTTATTTAAACTAAAATTTGTATGCTAACTACATGCTTCAATCACTGTGGAGTAACTGAAAAATACAGACAGCTAGAAAAAAAGTAGTCTAACACCCTCTACTTGTAATGGTTGCCTGGAAAGGCTAAACTTGTTGAGTGACATCAAGGCGAAAAAAAAGTCCCCCTGTGTTTCAGTTAGATTTTTTTAAAAGAAAAATAACAACAACTGTGCTTTAAAGGAGTAATTCAAAGAGATTTAAAAAAAAAAAAATAACAAGCCCTACAACAAACGCTAAGATGTCAGAAGAATCTTAACATACTTCCCTGAAGAAGTAGCCCTCCCTGTGTTTGCTTGGTATCTTAATTTGCCTTTGGTTTCAAAACCCTAGGCTTGCCAAGAGCTATTCCTTTCAAAACCTCAGGAATTCCATTACTAGTTTTAAGCTAAATTAAAGGAAAATAGAAGCATTCAACGCATGGCAAAAGTATGCACAAAGTGTTTGTTGATGGTCATAAATAGACTGAAAAATTTAGCCATGTCTGAAGGATAACGGCTGCATAGTTAACTCAGTTTTGCTCTGCTGTGCTGCTAAGCAAAAAGCTACTGCTGTCAGTTCAGAAAAGCTCAGCATAAGATTGATACATGGCTACCAAGATGGAACACAGCACTAGATCATTCGTTTCTCAATTCAAGTTTAAATATAAAGTTTGCATTTCTGCAAGAGAAAAAGAGGAAACAGAGTCCCCTCTTTAAAGTAACTGCTTCAACATCTCCATTAGGGAAAAATGTCTCACTGTCCTAAGGCATGGCAAAACCAGTCAACCCTCTACCCTGTCAAACATCTTGCAAGTAATGAAATAAAGACATTTCATCTCAGAAATTCGTCTAGTATTGCGCTGATGAATATCTTTCCAATGTCCACACGACTGGGTCTCTTCCAAATCATGTTACTTTATGATTCTCAGCAAGTAGTATTACTACAATCACATTTGCCCAATAAATAATGGTAAAAATGAAATGCCCCCACCTGCATATTGTGCCAGGTGTCATACTACAACACAAGAAGGTAATATCCCTGTGCAAAGCATTTAAGAAAATCCTTGTGAAAGACAAATGTTTCATCTGCGTCAAGCTGTGCGACCCAGCAGATAAGAACTACTATGCAGTTTAACTTCTCTGGCAGCAGTGACAGGAGGACAGTGAAAATATCAACACACTACTTTAAACTGCAGCTCTCATGAGAGATCAAAGATCTGTATCTTGCATTAGAAACACAGGAATCCGTGTATATGGGATAGAGAGTTTACCCTTGGAAAGGCAGGAAACTAAAGCAACTTTTCATCATTGAGTCAGCAGCACCCAGTAGGGATCGGGGATTTACAGTAACCATCACCACTGTGTGAATGACAGCAGTAGCATCTCAACCCTGCCAGGACCAAAATCACTATGAAGAAAAGCCAAGGAAAAGAGTCAGTTCTTCAGACTGAAAGCATGGGGCTCCAGTCTATCCTGACTTGGGCATACATACAGGAAAACTATCACTATCTCAGATATGCCAACTACCCTATAATATTTGACATTTGCTACAAGCACAGACAATTAACATGGTATTTCTGAATTAGATTTTTCTCAACAGAAAAGTAACAAACACACGTACAAGAAAAAGCTGAATAGTAAGATATACTTGAGTGCCTTTTCCATAAGATACATATTTATCATAAATAAAGGAAAAGAAAAAAGATAAGCTTAAAACCTACATTCAGGGTATTTTTTTAAATCCTGGTCCAAAAAATGTACCAACACAGAGGTGTTTCTATCAACAACCAAAACAGAACCTAAACATGTATAAAATAAAACAAAACAAAACCAAAAACAAACAACAAAATAAAAACAAAACAAATTAAAAAAAAAAAAAAAAGTTCTGTGAGAAGAAACAGCAGGTCTAGTAACTGGCTACTTCTAGAAGCTGAAGTAAATAAAGGCCACCCAGCATGGTCAGGTATGATTGCAATGACATGCAACACAATGATTTTACACTTGCAATATTTGAGAGGAACACTGCCTAACACATACTAGTATTACTTTGTTGACTCAGATTCAAGCAAAAAGTTCAGGGATTACCCTGGACCGCCTGAGAAGTCAGTGACAGATTACATACCACTCCTGTGACAAGGAGCTTCTCATCTCACTACCCCACATATGGACGTAAAAGAGTTTTAGAAAAAGAACAAAATAAAACATGAAATTAAAGTACTCTAAGACATGAGAAGGAAACAGTCAGTAATCACAATGCCATTTCCACTAATTAGAAAAGAATGCATATAGTCAGTCCCAAGCATGCAATAATCATGAATTTTTATTGTATAAATATCAGAAATAAGTTATTTGTTCTTTTTATTTAAGCCAAGAGGTAATTATTTCTGTTGTCATTTAAAGCTTGAGGGGAAAACTGAAATTGTGGAGAATCCCATGGCTGCAGGAAGAGGGAACTCAATAATGAGTGAACTAAATTCACCATCATGATTGTTGCCACCCTGCCAGATGCAGGGAAGATGAAGCTTTGAAAAGTACGCTATAGTTGGAGAATACATGACATACATACTCAGACATTTGTATGCACACATACTTATATGAGAAAGCACCACACACCTGTTTATTACCAGCTCAAGTTTAAAAAGAATCACCACATCCAGCGCCGATTACACAGAAGGGCCAACAAGAAAACATGATGCTTAAGAGCAGAAAACTGAAAGTCTATTAGAACTGCTGCTCTACAACTCATACACACCCAAAATACCATCTGCCTGCCCTACACCAAATTACACATCTCTGGACAGCAGTTTTCAGCCAACAGTTCCTCAAATAATTTTGATTAAAAAACAGTAGCAGACAAAAATAAAACCCATTACATTTTTACAGAAAACATTACTTAGGAGCTGCAGATAGGTCATCTCTTCCAGCAGTAGCTACTGCCCAGTTACTCATCACCACCGAGCAAAGAAGGACTACCACCCATACAGTCCTGCAACAGGGTGAATCATGCAAGAGCACACTAATCCACTATGGGAAAAATTAATCAAGGTAACTGACCAGTGAAGGTAGGCTGAGCTAATACTGTCCATTTAACGGCTGATTATGCCTAAAGCATGTAACACTGCATATGGCTTCTCTGGTGGAAAAGATTATTACGCATGGTAATCTATGGCAGAGAAGGAGAGAAAAATGGATGGGGGACACCGTATCTACAATTTTCACAGATATTAGGGGAGGAAAAAAAAGATAAAAATCAATGCCTATTCATATCCTGAAACATTAACTACAACCTCTGTGATAGGCTGAATTAGACAGATTTTGAAATCCACTAACCATTACAGTTACTTAGGAAGAGAAGTCACAGACTGCCTCCCAAGAAACTGTCTGAACTTATAATGGTATCTTACATCAGCCTCATAATTTTCATAGATGTGTTCTGTCTCTTTATCTATTTGTTACTGCAAAATACCCTGCCATTTTCTTAGTGGACACTCTGATCACTAACTTTCCTTATTTAAGTCTTTTAAATTTAAAATTCAATATACATGCCAAACAAATTCATTTGCTGCAATAATTTGATGAACACCAGTTGTATGAAACAATAGGTACCAAATAATTATTTTTTAAAATTAGTTACCATACAAAAGGCCAGATTCTTCCCTCAAAATCCTTTCAAAGCACAGAATGAAATCAGACACACACTACCCTGGTTTAAGGGGTCTTAGATGCAAATATCCCCATGAACCATAATCAAACGATGTTTTCAAACCCTTACTGCTAATACCATCTTACCTTCACAGAATCAAATATACTTTAAGCTGGCATAATGTGTCACTGTCACCAAAAGAAACAGACACACCCTGCTCCCCTTACAGCTTGCTTCCACCCCCATCTCTGAGCCAGCACAAATGTTTGTGCAGCAAACTGATCCAGCTCAAAGCGAACCCTTCCCTGCCTGCCCCTCCCCCAGGTTAGTTCAATCCTCAGCCCGGCTCACCACATAACCTTACAAGTATTTGCCTGCACAAAGGAGGAAGCAGCAGAGCAGGGTGGAAGCAAACAGGACCATGTTTTTCAATGGTGGAGCTGGTCTATGCCAGCTGTATGCCAACACAAAGCAGGAGTAGGTCGAAGGCTGGAGTCCTGCAACATCAACCTCATAGATCCAGGCCTATGGTGTGCCACTCTTCCCATTCCTTTCCGGGATCCCACCCCTTTGCTCACACAGCCACTGAGGGGTATGCAGCTGCCAGGTGAGTCGGTTCACGGTGCTGAGTCAATTGAAAACTAGTTCTACCAAGAAAAATAAAAAAAGTTGCTAATTTTCAGCCAGTACAGATTCCTGAAACAGTTTCCAGCGCAATCCTTACCAGCACAAGAAAGGAAGAGAAGGAAGAACGCTGGGAATGTGGGAGGTCCAATTTTGATCAGCTTGGGATGCTGTGGTAATACTCAGACACCGCCACATTTTAAATTTCAACTTGCCTGCACAGCTGAATGTGGCTATTTTAATCAATTTTTTCCTAAGATTGAACCTTATTCCAATCTTTGAAGGGACCTAAGCAGCCATAGTCTACTTGGGCACAAGAAGCAAGAAGTGAGGCCAGTTCACTACATTAACCACTTTCACCCTTCATATTCAATAAAACAAAGAGAGAGCGTTAGTTTCTCTAACTTAATGATAGTCTTACCAGATAATTATTTTAAACATCACTGATTAAATCACCTCAGATATTTGCATAAAAAGAACACACACGGAATAAAACCATTGCAGCCATGTTAGGTATTATCTTAACCAGAGTTTAGTACTTACAAGGAATTTAAATGGTTCTGGTGATTAAAGTTGTCTAACAAACCTCTCTACTCAGGAGTGAATTTCATCCATTATTCAAAAAGTTGTTTTGCTTAAACTACAAGTCCCAATGATCACAGAAATGAACAAAATTAATTTCAATGAGGTCATAATCAGACACCTAATAAACATGGATGTAGCTACTTTCAAGTTAATTTTTGAACAATGAAGTATCGTAAGTAGGTACAGACTTTTAGCAATAATCTTTTTAACTTATAAACAATGAGATTTATTACTGGATCATTAAATTTAGCAGAGAACTATTTCCACGCAAAGTAAATGTATCTGTTTATGTTCATCCAGTTAACAAAGAAAAGAAATATAATCGTATCAATTCAAAAGATAAGACATATCAACATTACAGTTCAAGAACTGAAGTGCAGAATCAGATGCATGTTTCTGAAAACCAGTCTTCCCAAGTGCCATATATTATATTTTTCCAGTTAATGAAACTCTCATTTTCTTACAAAGCTAGATTCTTCCACAGACTACCACCTGCCTACAGCAGGTGTTTTAAGATAATTGATCTTCTCTTTAATAGAAATTTCTTGTATGACAAAAAAGTGTTCCAAAGCACTCTGCCTGTAAAAATTATACAGAAGTGAGAACAGTTTATTTTGACAACAATTCACCACCAACACTTGAGACAAAACACTGAACTGGAAAGCGAGCAAAACCCTGAAAAGCCATTTAACCATATATTCATACAACTGCCGGCACACTGTTTCAACAAGCATTTTCAAAGCATTCTTGACATGGAAGTAAATAAACTCAGGGAATCTCAGTCAAGGAATAAAGTTCTTAATTTCTTTCCCTTTAGAGTGGAGTTAGCAGTATTTGGACCTGAACTGGTGATTTATACTGATACAGGTTTCTTTTCAAGGAAGCATAGACAGGTGTTCTGTTCAAATGCACTTGCTAACCAAGGAAAACAGGCAATGAATACCCCTGGCATTTCTGCTGACTTCAACAAAAAACCAGGATGCTTATTGGATCTCAACCCGTATATCTTAATACCAAGCCACTTTTAACAGAGCAATAAATCTTTAAAAATTCGTTTTTTGTTTCACTAAATACAAACATACTGTAGAACTAGCAGAACAGATTTAATGACAGGTTCACAATATGGAATTACTGCTAACATTAAAACCATTAAAGTCTTCTTCAGAGAACTTTTTTGCTCGTTACACTAAACATGACTTTGTCACTAGGCCTGAAAGTAAATTAAAAAAAAAAAAAAAAAGGACTATTTAAAAGTCACAAAAAAAATACTTCTTAAAAATATTATTATTATCAAACCACAGTTGGCAACTTTTTCAACACTTACAACAATCTATCCTGATTTCTGCATTATGTCTTCATTGTAACGAGAGCATTACATTCAATTCAGTACAACAACATTCCTAGTGATTTCTAATCATAATTATCACATCTTATGCAATGACTTTCAACAAATGCAGTGAGCAGGAAGATGCAAAAACATGCATTCTTCTTCAAAAATTTCAAGTTTAGAGGAGCACCCGAGCCAAGTGAGTACTGAGACAACCTTTGACATCTGTGTGTCTTCAGATCTATCCTTGCTACATTTAAGTCTAGCGCTATGTCACAGGAAGAGCAGTTTAAAATGACGGGGAAGTGAGCTAGGTACGGCTTTCATTCATACACACAGCATCCCTCTGAAGAGCCTGGAGGAGCCCCTTCCCCTGGCAGGCTCTGTCTGCGCGCCCCAACCCACAGACCCGACAGAGCTCTCAGTTAGTCTCAGGGCTCGCACCTCGAAAACCCCCCGCGTTTCCTCAGCGACGTGGAATAGCAAACGCACTTGTCTTGGGAGGCATGTGACGGACGCAGCTGACCTGGAGGAAGGTGCGAGCGCTTGACAGGTGACACGAGATGAGACAACCATCACACAAGCCGAGCACCGAGGACGCGGGCGGGCGGACGGTCAGCCAAGGGAGTCGGGACCGCTCCCCGCGCCAGACCTGCCTCCAGTACAGCCACAGCCCGCACAAATTTATCGCCTCGTCTTTTGTTTTTAAACTCGCACTCCGCTCGTCCACCCCCGCTCCCTCCCCAGCCCCAGAGTAAGGCAGCGATCCCCTCTCCATCCCCGGCCCTCCCCGCCCAGAAACAGCCTCGGGCCGGAGCCCCCCGTGCCCGCGGGGGCCCAGCCGCCACGGAGCTCCCGCGCCCCGACGCAGGGAGAAGGAGAAGCAGGTCCTACCACGGGGCACGTCCCAACCCGGCTCCCACGGGAGGAGGCCAGGCAAGGGGGCTGCTCCGGGGCCCGGGAGGCTCCGCTGGGAAGGGGCGGCAGCGGAGCCAGCCAGGCCCCCCGCGGGAAGGAGCCGGGGGAGGGGGCGAGGACCAGCACCCACCTGGGCCATGAGCCCCGCGCTGGCCGCCGGGCCGGGCCGCCTGTGACGGGCGAGACGGCGGCCCCGCGTCGGGCCGGGGCACCGCTGCGCCTCCGACCGCGGCAGCGACAGGGCCGCGCTCTGGGCCGGACCCTGCCCGGCTCCGCTTCCGGAGCGCGGCGCGATCGCCTTCCGGGGNGGGGGACCCGGCAGCGGCACAGGCGCTGCTGCTGGCACTGCCACTGGCACCTCCCGGGCGGCCCTCGCGGGGGCCGGCGGCGAGGGAGGCGGCCGCGAAGCGTGTCTTACTGGTTCCTNGTTTGCTGTAACTTTCGTAGCACTCGATGTCACGGTGATACTTTAGATGCTGCCGCGGTGACTTCTCACCTACAGCTGTCGGAGTTGGGCTGCGTTCGTAAGGTTGCGTTACGTGCGACTGAACGCAAAGGCAGGGGTTGTGCGCATTAAAAACAAAGATGCAGCACAATTAATGTGGAAAACAAGGAGAACCAGAGGAGGTGCCACACCTGTGCAGGTTTGTGGAAACGCTTAACACTCCTGTTAGCCAGTGCAAAAAACCCACACGTCTGTTCCTGCTCTCGGTACCTGCGGGTCACCGTGTCTGTTCCCTCTTTACAGACCAATACCTGTGACAAGTCCTGGCCAGAAGACATTGTGATCTACAATTCATCTTGAATGTGTAGGTTTTGTCCCAACATACACAGAAACACACTGCTCACAGTTAGAGCAGCCAGCATAAAATTGAGCTTTGTCTCTTCTTGTTATCCAACTGCTTTGGCCGTAATCTAACTTCTGAACTCTTCACCAAACAATGCCTTGCACCAAGTTGCTTCATAGAACAGGCCTGTCTATGTGTCTGACTTTCTCAGGGGTTGTGCATCTCCTCTTTTGACTCTGTTTCAGTTACCTCATGATAAGGAGAATAAAAAATCTTGCTCTCACAGTTGCTGACTTTCTTCCCTTCCCTGGGCAGTTACTGCTTTGTAGCAGCAATGTCAAAAGTAAATGGATCACAGTACTCCACTATCCCAACATTCATTTAATCTGTAGGTTGTGCGAGAGCTGAAAAAGCTGAAGTCCCTGCAGAAACTTTCTTCACATGGACATGCTAGAAAGGTGATAATACCTGGAAGGAAAAGGGTGAAGAGAGCACAGCTGTGGTTTAGCATTTGTACCACTACAGCTTTTGGCTCCTGTGCGTGTGAGTCCAGAGGACTAGATGGATAAAGCAGAGCAAATGGGATGTTCCTGTAGCTGAGTCATGTAATGGATGAAGTCATGTGGCAAATGCTGTCATCTAGCATACACTATATGCTCGTATGCCATAAACATAATATACCAATGGGCTACAAAGCAATAGGCTGTTCTTAAGACAAACATCTGCAGGATTCCTTGTGACCTTCAGGTCACAGGACTGGCCTTAAAGTCTGTTCAGATGCAGTTGTTGATCCCGATCTGTTAGTGCACATTCAACTAAGTATTGTGCCTTGCAATTTTTCCCTAGTCTTTTCAGCAGTGTTTGGATGAGCAAGGAACAAAGTTTCAACGTGTCTCTTCTTCTGGGTCATTTATTTATTTTCTCCTCCCTCTAGCTCTCACCATGCCTCCACCGGTTCATGTGAATGGCTGCACTTAAATTATGTCAGGATTTGTATTAAATTAGGATAGCAGAGCATCTCTTTGACAGTCAAGTTCAACATCTTCATCAAAGGTGAAGTGCTGTTTTTGTTCATGTGTGAAATTGGTCATCCTTACTGTCTACTTGAGTGTTACCTTACCTGGGTCACCCAGATTTACTGACAGACCGATTCAGTATTGAAATATTGGAACTTTGCTGCACTTTGTGGCTGTTATAGATCTTTCTCTGCGGGATTTTCTTGCTTCTTGAGACCTTGCTGTGTTGCATTCCTGCTGGGAATTTCTGTTCTGTTGTTCCTTCTCTTTCTCACTTCATAGATGTTTTGAATCCATGACATATTTGTTGCTGCTCATATCTACAATCATTTCTGTCATCCCAGACTGAGATTATTGCAGCTCTGTCCAGATGCCATATCAATTACAAGTCTTTCAAAGATTTCATAGCTGCCTACAGACTTTTGTAAATTATGAAATTTTATTGCTTTAAGTCCTTTGATGGCATCTTCATTTCTATTAGGTCTTGCTAAACTTTCTTTATGTCAACTTTGAAGTCAAAAGCCTTCTCTGTTGTTTCACTATAGCTCACATTCTCTCTTTTTAAAAATTAGATGCTGTTACCATCTTTAAAGCTTTTCCCTAAGTGTTTGACCTACAGATAAAATGTGTAAAATTATTATTTTAAACTTTATTATTTTAAACTTTTCAAATTGTTTGCTTCGGCATTTTTATGTGGTATTATACAGCCACTGCTGGGTGTGCTAAATGCATGGGTTTTCTGAGGCAACAGAAATTGTCATACATTTCATAATTCTCTTGATTCATTAATGGTTTACCCAATTAAATGGTCATTTCAAAGGTGTTAAATTTTAGTACTATTTAGAATTTTCTCATTTATTAAAGAACTTTCACTCCAAATGAAAATTTTCAGTTTAACACCTCATTTTTATTTAAAAATGAGGTCATATAAATATTTTGGGAAGATTCGCAGTATTTTAAGAGGAGATAAGATTGGACTGCATCAGATATGTGGTAGATTGTATTTCCAGAAGTTCTCATTGCACTGCCCTAATGTATTTCACTGTTGATTCATTCCAGGAACTCTTTTTCCAGTTCCTGGATTCTTACAAGATGACACCAACATGTTTTGGTGGGTTTTATAATGAAATTTGGACTCTGCAGGTCAAGTGCTTTTGCCTTTGGCCTATGTTGATTTAGGCAGTATTCAATTCTGTAAGCAGGAGCGCAGTGCAGTCACATACATTTTAACAGCAGATTTTTTCCCCTGTACTGAGCACTGGTGAGGCCACACCTTGAGTCCTGTGCCTGTTCTGGGCCCCTCACTGCAAGAAAGGCATTGAGGAGCTGGAGCATGTCCAGAGAAGGGCAATGGAGATGGAGAATGGTCTAGAGGGTAAGTCATATGAGGAGGAGCTGAGGGAGCTGAGTTTGTTTAGCCTGGAAAAAAGGAGGCTCAGGGGAGACCTTATAGCTCTCCACAACTACCTGAAAAGAGGTTGGAGTATCGTGGGGGTCATCCTCTTTTCACATGCAGCTGGTAACAGGACAAGAAGAAATGGCCTCAAGCTGCACCAGGGGAGGTTCAGGTTGAACATCAGGAAAAGTTTCTTCATGGTTGCTGAGCATTGGAATGGACTGGGTGGGGAAGGTGGTGGAGTCCCCATTGCTGGAGGTGTTCAAGAAGTGACTGCACTTCTAGTTGACAAGGTGGTAACTGGTCACAGGTTGGACTCAATGATCTTAGAGATCTTTTCCAACCTAATTGAGTCTGTGATTTATCTGATTAAAACAGCGTTTTCTTATTTATTTTGTATTCTTTCTTAATATCTGGACCTGACAAAGAGAGGACTCTTGGAGAGTAGAATGCCAAATTCTGCATTGTGTGTCTGCAGTTTCCTTTCACATGCTGTTCAGAGATTCCCAGCAACAAACTTCTCAAGGGCATGAAGTGAAGACTCATTTCTCAAGAATTTTGGAACGTTTTGCATGTCAGGTATAGTTTGTCTTCTCATCAGGGAAGTCTTTTCTGACCGGTAATGAGGTATGTCTACACCAGCATGAAGGGTGGACGTGTTTCTGGAGATGAATATGGACTCAGATCCTTAATGTTTCAACTATAACTTTTACTCTTGCAGTAAACATAGGAGAGTAAAGCTTAAAAATAAAATCATAGCAACAGCCTCATGACAAATCACAGAACTTTGCAGTCACTTCGTTATGTAATACAGAAGGCCTTTGATACTCCTGTAGGCACCACCTAACATAGCTATAGGTGAGGGCTCTGCTATAAACACTGTCTTTTCTGGTTTATGACTGCAGTGAAAGCATGTTTCTGGTTGAAAATGGTGCAGAAGCTTATGCGCTTTCTCTGCTATAGGAGGCTACCTAGAGTAGTTGTATTCTGACCCACGTTTTCCAAAATCCATTTGACACTAAAAAACCCTGCTTTTTAAAAATAAAAACCTACCCATTCAGACTATGACAACATTTCCGGAGCTGAAAAACAGATTGACAAAGATAGAGAGTTGGAATTAATGTACTAGCTGAACAGAATAACACCAGTCACGTCACATTCTGCATCCCCTCATGTGTGGCATGTTAAGTAGAATAACCCTTTGTATATCACATCAAGAAGTTTTTGTTTTCACAATCAAACAAGCCCCCTGCATACAGTAGGGGCCATACAGCAGCTACTTATGGTCAGATCTTGCCCTTCTTATGAAAGCACACCTCCCCAGTATGGTTAATAGTATTTGTTTTTTCAGAAGGAAGTGCAAGATTGAGCTAGTTTAAACCAGTAGTTTACTGCTTCATTGAGTATTGTCATTAGTTGTGATTTCACTTAGAAGTGAAAAAGAAAGTTCAAATCCAATAGTAAATAAAGGTGTCTTGCAGCTGGGCACTTTAATTCACATAGTGAATTTTTTTCTGAAGTGACTGCTGGAATATGACAAACTTTCTGCTCTTACAGGCAAAAGTGGAGCAGACCTGGTCATTCAGGAAGTCTTCTAATGGCTATTTATATTGTAATTTGTTTTTCCTTAGTTGTATAAATTGTCTTGTCTGTGTACAAATAAACAGCTGACAAGGTTAAAGGATCCATGAGTTCTAAGTAATATTCTGTGAAGGAAAGGGTACTTGTTGTTGTGACAGTTGGTTAGTAAACGTTTAAAGATAATACAATGAGTTGCTAAAATGTAATTTTTAACTTTTTCCTCTGACCTCATTTTAGTCTGAGCTTGCTGTCTGAGGTACTATGTAATTTATTCTTAGAGATGCTAGATATTTGGTCCTTTGTCATCTGAATATTGAAAGCCTGAAAAACATCATTGAAAGTGAAGCTGCTCTTTGGGCCTCACAAGTATATATACTAATTCAGTTCTTCTCACAAGTTAATGTTCTGTGTAACCAAATTGAACTGGTTTCATTTTCCTAGAAAAGGCTGTCATATGCAGTTCCTGTAGCTTCTTGGTGATTGTTTCCCTGGAGAACCATCAGTTTGTTGAATGTACACACATCTGTTTCCAGGTTATTAAGCCTGTAATAAACTAGTGGGATATAAATCTAATTAAGGCCCTCAGAACTGCGTACACTTGACTATGTACTGTGTACAAAACAGTGTCCAAAGAACATCATCACAATGGCAGACTTTTAAAAATTAGGCAACTTGTGCAGCTGTGTCTTTGACTTCCTTGTGGGCACCAACAAGGTGATAGAATTATGTTCCCTATCATACAGCATTTTTCTATTTTGCGCCTTTGGGGGACAGAATAGAGGCCTCTCACAGGAGGAAACAGCTGCTTATTTTAAATCTCTGCATGCACCAAGTGCCCTTTGCCTTACTCATTTCATGAATAAATACTTAAATATTCATAGGGCATTTGTCATTGTGTTAGTTGATACTTCATTAGCATTAATGGAATTATTTCTGTGCTTCTTTTGCAAGAGAAGCAAGACAATTTCATTTTGCTTACAAGGAGATGTGGGTTAGGTCTGCAGCAGGTCTTGGTACTGCACAGCTCGGATTTGTGGCAGTTAGCATTGAGGAACCTTGGTGGTGGGTGAATTCGATTGCATCTAGTTCTCTGTCCAGGTTTCCTATATGGTATGTGGTGGAAGCAAATGGACAAAAAGGATCACTGGGGATCCACTCTGAAAAAGATGCTGGCTAAACTTTTCACTGTGAAATGACATTTATGTGACTGAAGTCACAGTGACTGGGGAATAGTGCTAAATAATCTTGACAGATGCTGGGCTTGTGTCAGTTGTGTCCCATGAGTCAGTATTGTGACTGCTATTGGAAAACTTGTGGGTGGGCTGTGCACCTTTGCCTCAGCCACCACAGTGCTAATCCAGGAATGTTCATTTAAGTCCACATGGCGAGTTCGGAACCAGGACACTCACAAATACTCCGTTTTGCCAACACAACTACATGGGAAGTGTTTCACTGCAGAGGCAGAACAGGCAGGCAAGTACAGATGCAAAACTTAAAAGAGTGTGTCCCTCAGAATCCTCAAAATAACAGAGTTGGGAGGAGCTGCTTGCTCCACTTGGAGTTCGTGTCAGTCAACTTTTTTTTGCTAGACGCCTAAGGGGGCCTTTTATGCAGAATGTGCATATTCAAGGCTAGCAGAAGCCATCCTGTCCTTTTCCTGTGATTTCAGTGATTAGAAAGCCTGAAATTCGCTTGTTGGGGACTTGGGTTTAATTTCATCCTCAATCTGTGAAGTTATAAATTAATATTTTCCACATACTCAGGGTGTGCTATAGCCATCATACAGTTATTACAGCTTCCTTAAGCTCTGAAATCAATCTTCTGAAATTGTTTAATTGATCATCTGGGCTGGACTTTTAGGAGTAGAACTAGGTTGTTGGGAGGTACATGTGAAAGTGGTCAGAGATATTTTGGGAACCTCACTGAAGTAAGAATTTATGGAATGTAAGCACCTCCACAGCTGGAAAACAACTGGATGAGAATTTTTAAGACAGTAATTTTGGATTTAAGGAATATAAGTGTTGATTTTCAGCGTCTGAGCCCTTTTATTGGAATTGTCACCAAGACTTGTCTCAGGTCACACAAGCTAACCAGTGACAGAGAGGTGGGGTGAGGCTTTAGCATACAGACAAATACGTCAGACTGTGGAAAAATCAACATGGGTTTTTGTAGATAGAGAAGCTTTGTCATAATTATGAAGTTCTTTGACGAAATCAACAAACTGATAAACCAGGGTGATACATTCATTGTAGTGATTTCAAAAGAGCCTCTGGCACAGTCTCTCAGCAGTGCTGCTACAGAACTCTGTTGGAGCAGCTGTCATAGGTTAGGAAGGAAGCCTCTCTTGTGAATTAGTAACTAGCTGAAAGAGAAGGGTTAACAAGGTAGCAATAAATAGTCATTTTTTACAATGTGGGAGAGTTAGATTGGACTCCCACAGGGATTCATGCTGGGACCTGCACTAGTTAGCATACTCAGAAATGGTCTTGGAAAGAGACTTGAGTAAAAGCAGCAGCACAGTTTGCTGCTGATGCAAAATCCTGTGCAGTAGTGCACTATGAAACTGACAGCAAGGAGTTTCAAAAGGATCTCCTTCTGCTGAACAGCATGGGTGTTAGACTAGAAGTGGAAATTCAGTCTCCAACTGTAAAGTAATGGAGGCAAATCCAATAAAGGAAATAAATGCGAAGCAAGGCATTAGCAGCTAGTAAATTGAACAGAATACAGTGGCCTTTGGTTCTGGTTTTCCCTAGCCAGTGATTTACAGAAAACTGAATATATATCAAAAAGGATTGTGCTGTACCTGACCTGTTCTTTCCACCCTCGATTGTTTAGTTCTGGTCACTAAATCCAGAAGCGAGCTAGGGATACTTGTGTAGTCTCATGCAGTATGGCCATTTGGCAGCTAGTATAGGACAGAGACACCAAGATGGTCAGGGGGCTGGAAAAAATGGTGTATTGGAGAAGACTGAGAGAACTGGTATTGTTTAGCCTTAAGGAGGCAGCTACAGGAAGATCTTGGTGCTGTTGCCCACATGGAAAAATGTGCCAGATTCTTCTCAGACATGCACAGTGATAAGCTGAGAGGGAATAAATCTCTGAATCTAAGTTCTGCTTAGATTCAGAGATTTATTTATTTCTCTTCCTTACCCTCTTTCTCACTTTCAGTCTCTCTATCTTTCTTTCTGCCTCTTTCTGTCTTTCTTTCTATCACGAAGGTGGTCAGATGTTGTAAGAAGTTGCCATGAGTGGCACATGACCTCCTTCCAGGGAGATACTCAGTTTGCCCAGACATGGTCCTAAGCAGTCTGGGCTGAGCAGTAGGCTGTCCTACGTGGCCTCCAGAGGATAGCCCATTGCAGCCTATGGGTTCTAGCTTCTTAAAATGGGTTCTTACCACCTACTTGTGCCCTAACTATACATTGTTTCACGTGGTATATTCAAGACAGAAGTGGAATATATTTGCTCCAGGTTAACAACGACATATTAAAACTCAGTTCAAGAACATTGTGGGGCTAAGACACTTCGGATTTGGCATAAACAAAGCAAGAGTCAGGTATGGTACTTTCTGTCTAGTGGCTTGACAAAGCATTAAAATACTTTGTAAAATGTCAAGAAGAGAAGTTGATTGTCAGGGTGCAGCTAGAGCAGGAGTCAGTAAATGGTACTGTTGTCCATTCTTAAGGTTTTTGGTTTTTTACTTCCAATGTCTTCTTTAAACAAAGGAGATATATTCATTTTCCAGACACTGAATGATGGGGAAGAGTATACCTTGCATGGCATGTGCTGCCATGTCACATGATGTGTTTGTGCAGGTACATATTCTCTGCATCTGGATCAAACCTGTCTCCAACAAGGAAGTCAGTAAAATATATATTCTTCACCCTGATATGTCTAACTAGGATCAGTGCTTCTTAGTACTTGGGTGAAGATCTTTGAAAGGTAAGATAGTGCTGTTTGTGGCTGACTGCTTCTGTTCAACACCTGGCATGCATGGCATGAAGAAACAATTCAGACTACAGCAACACCCAAAACTGCCCATCACTTTTTATTTGTAAGCTGAAGATCCTGCCACAGCTCAGCAACTTAACAGCTGTGTATTCACCAGCAATACTTATGGAATAAGCTGAGTCCTATAGTTTTAAAGAACAAATGTATTTCAACTTAATTACAGTCAGGCCTGAATAAAAATTAAAGGGTTTGCATGTCTGTTAGTCTGTATGTGGGTAGAAAGGCAGTGAGGTTAAGATAATAGGCTCAAAATGTATTCTCAGAAAACATTTAAAACCACAGCAGGGTGTGATTGTATGCAAATAAGTATTTTTGCAATAGCAGATTAAACACCTTATGGAATTTGTATGGAAAACTTCATGCCTGAACTTGATGCAAAGTATGATTAAGCACCAGAGTGTGGAGTTTTTGCCTTTGGTCAAAAATTAAGGCAGGTTTAAATCAATCAATAGTTTTCTCAGTCTTTTCACAGTGTATATTGTAAGTTATGAATGGTGACTACTAGAGAGAAAACATAAGTTTCTCCTTGGGTCTGCATTGTTACAAGAATGTGTCCTGCTATGTTTTCCAGTGGGTAAATGCATGGCAGTAGCTGAAAGTCTGGTGATAACATGGCAACATGTAGGATCTGAGACAGTGAGGGAAGAAAACGGGCAAATTGATGTAAACTTTTACTAGAATAGCTGTTACTGTATGTATTTTGCATCAGCTTACAAACAGCTTTTCATGAATGGGTGGATTAAGCATTTCAGGTTCCAGGACTACATTTAAATAAACTTTTTCAGGTTCAAAGATCGTGAAAATGGCCCTCAGGCAACCCAGTCCTACAGGGGCAGCTACAGGTACCTTCTCAAAAAGCTATCCTTAGCAGGAGTGGAAAGACCTGCATTGTCACAGGCAGATAATCGCTGCTCTACTTGGTCATTTGCAAAACTAAGGGACATTATGGTTGGCAGAATGACTTAACTGTCTTTGGAAAATAGTCTTCAATGTTAAATTCTAATCTACATTACATACCAGAGTTGTGTATCTGCCTTTCTCAGACTCCTTTCTCATACACACAAATTAGTGTGTCCTGTGCAATGAGAGTGATACCATGGCTTTTCCTAGAAAATTGCCCTTTGGTATGCTCAGGAAGAAGTTTAAAGGAACATTCGAAGTTGCAACCTGAATGTTTTTCCCCTAGCAGTGATAGAACTTATTTAATAAAATCAGATATAATGGTGATTGTTTTAATCCTGTGTTTTTCCTACCTGGAGTAGAAAAAAATAAAATACATTACTTCAAATTAGCTTTTATATAAATAGTGACATAAATTGGACACACAGTGATATGCAGTTTCTCTGGGATGGATATAGTACTTAATGAAAGACACAAAAGCTTCTCTGAAGAAGTCAGATTATCATGTTGAGAAACAGTAAAACACACTCTCTGTCTTCCAAAACAATTCTGCCTACTCAGCAGTAAATCTGCAGAGGGAACCCAAGCTCATACTGGCAGGATTACTCTTCTGCCTCTTAATCATAATTTGTTAGTGAAAGCAGTGGTCAAAGGAAGTGCAAGGTCAGCTGTTCTGAACACTGGTAGAGCAGGCTTCACTCTCCTTCATTCGTGTGCCATTGTCCCACAGGCTTCAAAATCCCATCTGGAGGTGAGCAGATAACTGAGCATTGTGATTTATACAGACAGGTGGAAATTGGAGCACTCTGAAAGGTATCACCTACCCTGCCCTTCAAGGGTCTCACCCCTGCTTAGGGGAAGGCTCGGTTTATGAAGCTCTTGCTGAAGTACTGATCATAGCCCGATGTTTTAAGAGAGGAAAAGCATAAATGCCAGGTTTTTTTCATTTCTCCCCAGCAAATAAGGAGTGGTCTTCTTTAGAAAATAAGCCCCTTATTACCATGCAGGCAGAAATCATCAAGTGAAGGTGATGGGCCATCTAAAGTGATGAACTGCTCTGAGCCCTTGAAAAAAATAACTTTTAAAGTTAGAGCTGAGACAGCCAACATAAAAGTCTGTGGAAATAACTTTGGGCATGCTCCCTTTAAAGAGGCATAGAAGAAGAAAAGGTGACTTACGGCAAAGCAGAATTTTTGGTAATGGAATGTAAAGCTGTTTTTACACTGCCTCATTTTGCAGCCAGCATATTATTTCTCACTTTTAGGACTGCCTAAGTTCACACACAAGCCAGTAGAAGCAAACTACATAATTGCTTGAAACGAGGGAAATAAAAGCAGCCTTGTTAACGTAATGATATTTTAAGCAATAATTATTTCAAGGAGAAACAATTAGATTTCCCTTCAGTAGCATATAGTAGCTTATATTTTAAGGCAATTTAGGGACAAAATCAAAATATATACCAACGTTATTCACTCATGCAGAAACAAGTATGGGGAAGAGTCTGAAGGATGGAGACCAAGGAAGTCTTGCTCATAGCATTTTTCCCAAAGCAGTTTGGTTCAGGTGGGACTAACTAACTGTATTATAGAGAGATTTGCCCAATTGTGTTTGTTATTCCCCACTGCCTCTTTGCAGGAGGAGGGAAAGATGACAGAACAGTTTTTCCTTTAATGAAAAACTTTTTTTTTTAAAAAAAAAGAACCCCAAAGAAACAGACCCTCAAGATGAAGAGAGAAAAGGTGAACTTTATGAGCCTGCCTCTTGGGGAAGTTCATTCCACTGCTAAGAAAACTTCTGCCCCTCACGGCAGAGAGCTTCATTATGGCAGGAGAGCCAAACTGGTAACTGTGGATCACAGACAATCTTTAATGGGCTTTTCCTTCTCTCTCTGCCACACTCTTGGCCTCTCCTGAGATGTTCAATCAGTTGCTGTTTGTGTCAGCTCAGAGTAGACTGCATATCTTGGTTTTAAATAAGACCCACTCATCAGTGCAGACTTCTGTGAGGCAGCCTGAAGTATTTGGGTTTTTGTTCTGCTTTCAAAATTGGTGGGTACAGGATTATTTTGTCAAAATAATGAAGCAAGATGCTTAAGCGTTTTTATTCTTAAGTTTTTTTCCCAAGGCTACTTAATTCTGTACCAAACGTATGCCCACTCAACCCTCAAATAGCGTTTTTGCTACAAATGGCAGATATTTAGAATATTTTTGCTCAACTCTTTTTTCCATCTCTCCTTTCTTAAAACCGTAACAACAATTTTCATGCAAGTGACTTCCTGGAATAGTATTTTTTTTTAAATAAGTCTGATTTGTTAAAGATGGTGAATTCATAGACAGTAGTTTCTTCTCTTACCCACTATAGTCAGACTGAGTTGTGTTGCCACGGGATGAGAACTGTACTGAATGCTTCTTCAGATCAAAGTGGATGAAGGGTATAATTTTAGAGCTGAAAGACATTGCTTACAGTTGGAGTAAAGAACTGCAATTTATTATACCACCCATCCTATATTGCCCATTCAGATTGCAGGCCTTCAGGCCTGGAACTCTGCCTGGGCATTTTACATGTGCAGTATTCTCAGGATACAATATAAATAATAATATATCATCAGTGAAGGGAATAGCTCAGTGGAGCAATCCACAACTGAGTGAACCTCTCAGATATTGTGGAACAAGGCCAGCATTACTTCAAAAACATTTCTTATTTCACAAAGTCAGTCAAATGCCTAAATTAAAATCCCACTCAATTGCTTTGGTCTTATCAGATAAAGTATCTGTGTGTTCATTTAATATGCCTCTCATGCATTTTATCTTTATGCTTCATTTAAATATGAGAAGCAAACACATTTTATATAGTTGTTATTCTCCAATTACTACAAAAGCTTCTTGGAATCTTTGATCATGAGAATATTATTTCAAATCCAGTTCTGCTTCACAATTACCAAGTGTCTTTACTGAAGTTAGTTTGGATGCAGTTCTAATCCCAGTAGAGTAAACCACGAGGTATGACTATGGAGCAGTAAAGAGATCAGAATGAACCCAAATAACTGAGTTGATTTATGTGGTGGTAGGGTTTTTTTAGACAGAAATTCCAACCAAAGCTGTAATGGTAACAAGCATCTGATGTGAAACATCAATGATTTAGCATTACATGGCATTTACAAAATGTTATTACATTAAAATACAGTAGATCAGCAAATTTTATTTTTTGTATTAGGGATACTAGGATAGAGGTTCAGCCATGGCGTTTTGGTTTTTTGGGAGTATTTTTACACAAGGCCACAGAGAAGTGATGGAGGTAGATGATGGCTGCTAACCAAGTTCAACATGCTTGAGTGTGCACAGCTATTAGTTGATCACAATGTGTTCAGAGCTGTCACACAAACTGTCTCTAGACTTAGATCAGACTGAAGCTAGCACTCTACAGCATCAGTGTCAGATAAAGCTCAGGAAGTAACAGCAGCAACAAAACCAAGTGACACTGCTTTGTGTCTTACAGATCATTTGTCTAGTATTTATTGAGTGGTGAAGTAGCTGTAGCATAGAACTGAGGAGAGTGAAGTAACTTATAAAGGGCAAATCTTTTGGCAAATGTATAAAATACGGTGCAAGAAAATAATTTTACTGCAAAGTCAACAAGAGGGCATGCAGTAGCAATGGCTAGGCAACAAACTGACAAGTGGTTTGTTTAAATTTATGCATAGGGTATCTTCAGACTTCCAAAAGTCTTAGCTTAATACTGGTAAAGGAATGCTGTAAAGTCTTAACTATCATGAAATACAAAACATTACTAAAGTGTCCCTTCTACTATTAAAATGTGCCTTCTTCATTTACTGATTTATTACCTACATTCACCAGAGGTCTGATTGAAATTCACTCACTTCACAAGGATTGAAGGTCAGGTTTATTTAGTGAAATACCAAGCATTTCCATCTCCAAACACAGAGGCAGAGCACTTGCAAGCATTCAGTACCATATAGGGTCAGATTAAACTATGAACAAAGAATTTTCAGACAATGAATCCATGAAGAGTTTTACTGCTTTTCCATTTTAAAATACACATACTGTGTCAGCCTGTTCCAAAAAAGTAATGATTTTGTTTCTGCCTTTTATCCCTGAGGGGACTAGAAAGAATTCACAGCCTTAGAAATGTATCTTCTTTATTCTCAGCAAATGCACAAGGACTAGGACTCATTTCTCATTTGCTAACAAAAAACAAGCAAAACTCAGAACACAGTTCAGTTTAAATTCAGCTAGATTGTGTTCGCTATTCGAAATTGTGGACTCCTGATGGTTAAATAATGTCGAGTGAATGTATCAGGATGTAGGACTAGCAGACTGGTCAGTGATGAGATGCTCCAAGAGTACAAAGTACCACCCAAGAGGAGCAGCCTTGTGGTTGGTGACTTGCAAGTCTGGCAGCTGAGTGTACACCAAATCAGCTGTGCCCTCTGACATGGCCCACGATGTTCTGTCATGATCCAAGGCAATGCCCATCTTCATCTAACACTGCACCTCCTGGCTGCTGCTGCTAAGGACTATACAAAGAAGATTCAGAGCAACCACAAAGCTTTGCAAAGCAGAGGATGCTTTGATAATTTTAAATGCTATGTAGTAGGTGCTGGGGTTCAGTCTGTCTAGTTTAGTCCTGTGTCTTTCTTCACCATTCAAACATGCTTAACCTGTAGCAGGAAGGAAAAAGAACCAGTTCCAGTTGTCCAATATGTATATTTATTCTACAATCACAGAAAAGTTGTGTAACTTCCAAAGGTAATGGGAAAATAATTCAGTCTAATTTAGACATATTTATTTACTAAGGATGTAACCCTTTCCTGAGATGGTGGCTTTTTTCAGCTTGAAAAAAAGCACTCCATTTGTTTTTTTTCTAATGCCCAATCACTACATGAGGTTATGGTTTTCCTTTGCCTGTTCCCTGTCCAGTCCTAGAGAAGTCCTGCAGAGCTGGCTGTCTACAGCTCACTGTGGGCAGCAGCACTGGAGAGTGCTCTCATGATCTCATGGTGAAGAACTTCCAAAACTGTGTGATGCAGATTCAGCTTTCCTCAGAAATATTTAGCTTACCAAGTAAGTGCTTTACCTGCTACATAAACTTCCATAAAGAAACCAGGAAATAACACCAAAAAGTTAACTGCAAGCTCCTGAAACATAACTTCTCAACATTCCCCTTTTTACCTACTCAGAGTTCAGGTGGCTTGGGACCTGAATGGAGCCTTATGTGGAACATAGTTATCACTCTACTCAGGACAGTAATTAAAACAAAAATTACCTGGATTAATTCTTACTTTAATAAACACAGAGATGAAAAAGGAGCCACATGCTGGCCCTGCTACATTCAACAGACTTAGTGCATGGAACAATACAGTGCTGCAACCCCATTCAGTTCCTACATTTTGAGTGCAAAAGTTGTCATCCTTATTACATGCATGAGAGTTATAAACCTTGGTTTTGCCAACTCTTAATACCTGCATTTACCCAGCATGCTTAAAGATGCAAGCTTAGAAAATATGATTTAACTGTGGAATCATTCTGTTACCTTTTGTTCAAAATCATTTAAACTGAGGTGCAGTTCTGTCTAATCAATTCAGCATGTGAAGAAGACTTTTCTTAGTCATATATCCTGTTTCTTGATCCTATGAATAAAGACATGTTTCACTGAGAAACTTAGAAGCATGTTTAACTAAAAACCATGCTTTTTATTAACATTCTAGATCAGAGGTTAAATAAAATGTGCAATTTGAAAAAAGCTGATTTTGTAGACTGAAAAATAAGTGAGATTTGACAGACACTGTAGAATTAAGATATTGACAAAAAAATGCTATTGGTCACTTCAGGTGAAAGTATTTGCAAAGCAGAAGCCAGTAGTAGATCAGATGAAATTTGTTTCTATCCTAAAGTACAGAATTCCCCACAAGTGTGGGAATAAGAAGGGCCAACATCTCATTTAACACATGAACGCCTTAAAAATACAGTCATTATTATGGGCAGAGTAGGACAAATACTGTATATGGCAACGTTAATGAAGTTCTTTCTGTGGCCTAATCATTGACACTCAAGAGGTTTCTCCTATGAAAAATCAAAACTTTAATTTTGGATGTGTATTAGCTATTTGCATAGGCAAGCCTGTTTCACTAGAAACTTACACGACTTCATGTGCTAGCTTAAAACATTTTAAAATGGAAATAGTATAAATGTACCATAAATAAATGTTACATAAATCCCCACTAAATATATATAACAGGAATTTGTCATTCTTGCTATTCTTTTCTACCATCCTAATTCTCTTTTCTTCCCCTTACTTAAGTGAAACTGTTCTTCCCTGCTGTATGCAGGAAAATTAGAAGTTTCAACACACTTGGAAGCCAAAGGTTCATTTGAAGGATTCATTAAGAAGTTTATTAACTTTATCAACATTAAGTTTTAAAAAGTAATTACTTTTACTCGTGGAAAATCCTACCATTTTAGACCTGCAATTGAGTGCAAGCAAAGTATGCAGTCCAGCAGAGTGCCTAAATTATGTTTTGTGCACTCAGATTGTCACATAATCTTGGCCTGAAAAAGAAAGAAAAAACCCTGAAAACAACCCCTCAAATCAACCCCTAAAAACAAAAGAGATTTGTATTTTGAAAGCTGCTTCCCTTGCCAAATGAACAAAAATTGTAACCATTGACACTTTATTTTGTGCTTCCTGGCACAGCACATTTGATTTGCTGACAAGGCTGCTGAACATGCAAGAGGTAAATTGGTCACCTCTACCAAAACAAATACAGATTGTCTCATGAGATGATCAAGTCTCAAAGCAAATGAGATCAACCACAGATATCACAGATCTGCCAAAATCCCAGTAATTAAACTGCTGTAGAGACTGGAGAATATTTTGGACATACCTGCCACCTGGTGTTTGGTAAACGTCATCATGTCTGAAAACAGCCTGAAATGCTCTTAAATCTCTTTTCTCATTAAGAAGCAAACACACACTGATGTATTTTATATGGATGAAATTCATAAGCAGAAGAGGTTGGTGTTATCACCAGCATCTGTCTAGAAGAAAAACGAACAGGGTGCTTTAATGTTGCTTCCAGTTCCATGTCTACTGACTACAAAAATTCTCAAGTAAATCTTTGTTTTAACCATATCTACACGTCTCCTGTCAGATAGTGGCACTTTTGGGGAGGAACCTCCTGGGCAACAGCCTTATACAGCTTCACAGTCTGACTGTAAACTACAGTGGGCCAAACCCGAAAGAAAGAACTAAGTTATATGAGATGGAGCTAGGTAAGAAAAGGACTAGTGATACATAATACTGGGTACTGAGTAACAAGTCATTGTCTGAAATTACTGTGATGAGTACTAATTTGTCTTAGTTAAAACATTTAAAACCCCCAAGTCTTTACAGTGGAAGTGGCAATGACACTAACTACTAATTTTGCATACTTAATATTGATGCTCACTGGCAAAACTCACAACAGTAAGCATGTAAACTGAGATAAACCATGGTATCTTTAGCTACCAAAAGGTAACTTCAAGTGGTGGCTAAAGCTTTAGTGTAGGCAACTGAACAAATTACTGTGCAATTCAGTGGTATCAAACTGTACCTATAACACAGTGAGGTTTTCTTCTCTGCCTGTGCAAAGCAAGATTTAAATACAACTGTGTTTCCCAGTGATAACTCAGGATGAAGCCCCAGTCTAAGGTCAGCCTCAGCAATAAAAATAGCATTTAAGTTTGCACTCTGGCAAGCACAAACCAGAACTCTTTTTCTGGAATCGCATCTTTGTAGGGCTGCCAAAAATAAAGCAGAGTGTAGCATTTGGGTTTTTCTTTTTCTTCAAGGCAACGGAGGTCAAATGCAACTGTGTCCTTAGGTGCCCCACTCCATTTCACTTCTAATAACTTTGAAAATGATATGCACTGGAAGATAACACTTACTGTAAATTTACTGTGTACACACGTGCTCTCAGGCGTTTGCATCAATAACTTTTAACTGCAGAGCACATGGGCACAAACATAACCTCTCTCTTAGCTGAGGTCCAGGTAGCTCTTGGGGATATCCTGTGCAGGGCCAGGAGCTGGACTCGATCCTTGTGGGTCCCATCCAACTCAGGATACTCTATGACTATGATTCTATGATTAATCGTAGTTAACTTCTCCCAGAATTTAGTTACTGTCTAATACAGGACTCGGTTGCTTCCTCAGCATCTGAAAAAAGTATTTTCTAATGAAAACACAGATCCTAACATGGAACTTTGTAAGGCAGAAGGTGCTCTTCCTGTTGTCTGTCGACAGTGACTGCTCAGCACAGACAGCTGTCTTAGCAAATTAGGACTATTTTCTTATTATTGAGAGAGACGCCTAATGACTCTTCTAGGATCTTTGCAGAGAGCACAAAGGAGAAGAAAAAAAATACAAAAAGTTGAAAGAAAAACTGAGGAAAAAAGACCACTAACTACAAACAGAAATTACATCAGTGGTCTAGCATGCTGATGGCTACTAACAGTGGAGCCAGGATGGTTGCTCCTGTATCCTGGGACACTAGGCTGTTTATTGGATGTAAACAAAAAAAAAAATACTTCAGGCTCCCACAAAAAAGTTGGATTCAAAAGGTGCATCACCATTCTTTTTTGGTCTGTTCAAATCTGTTTTGGCAGACCTGTTCATGTTAGTCACAGCTCTTGCAGAACCTCTTCAATACTCCATTTGAGCTGGTCATCATTACTATTATTTTAACTAACAATTGCAACACCAAAAATTGTGCTTTCCATTCCCATTTTTGTTTCAGCATGCACAATATACTGGGGCCCATGCAAGTCTTATTCTCAATGCACAGGTCTGAAAATGGCATTGTTCTTCAGCTGCTGCTTAAAAGGAAACTGGCTACTGAATAAAGAAACCAAAGCACTTAGGTAGCCAAAAATTGACAAATTTCAATATTCTGCAGTGCTAGGAAGGATCTGTGTGAACACCATGGTACAAGCTGTTCCTCAACCTATGTGTATACATAATACCATAACCCAAGCATGCCAATGAAGACCGTAAGTCTACATATTGAGTGATTAAACTGTTTCACTTCAGTTTACCAAGCCATATAAAAGCCAATCAATCATCAGTTGTTTCAAATAGGAAAAAATGAGTTTCTTGTTCTCAAAGCATTGATAAAATCGTGTACTGATTTTTTGGGGGAACACTTGCTAGTGACTTAAGAATTATGTGGAAGGTTTTGGTAGTGAGGGGGCTACAGGGGTGGCTTCTGTGAGAAGCTGCCAGAAGCTTTCCCCATGTCCAGCAGAGCCAATGCCAGATGGCTCCAGGATGGACCTGCCACTGGCCAAAGCTGAGCCCAACGGGTTGCTGATTTAAAAAGGGGGAAAAAAACCTGCTTGGGCAGGGGGAACAGGAGCAGAGAGGAGTGAGAATATGTGAGGAACAGCCCTGCAGATATCGTGGTCAGTGAGGAAGGAGAGGATGCTCCAGGTGGTGGAGCAGAGATCCACCTGCAGCCTGTGAAGGACCCCACACCAGAGCAGAGGGATGCCCAAAGGAGACTGTGATCCCGTGGGAAGCCTAGACTGGCTTCTGTGGCCCCATGGAAAGGAGCCCACACTGGTGCAGGTTTGCTGGCAGGACTTGTGACTCCATGGGGGATCCAGGCTGGAGCATTTAGTGAAGAAATGGAGCCCATCAGAAGCTCTCACACTGAGAAGTTCATGGAAGACCATCCCTTGTGGGAGGGACACCAGGCTGGAGCAGGGGAAGAGTGGGAGGAGGAAGGAGTAGCAGAGATACCATTTGATGAAGTGACTGTAGTACAGTACAAATATGAAACAAAATCCTACAAAACAGTACTGGAATAATTTGCTGCTTCTGAGCATAGTTTGTAGCATTGGTGCATTTATATAGATATTTATTTAAAGCAGCTTTGGGGCTAGAAACTCTTACCTGTTTTAAAAAAAAGTTATTTAAAATCCTGTTTTCAGAAAGTGTTTTCACTGTGCTGATAACAGAGAGACATGCCAAAAATCACTGTAACCAGACTTAAACAACTTGCATACCATTGTATTTCAACCTCTGCCTGAAATCAGGGTATGCTACTTACAGTTGTTCTTGAAGCCCACAGCTGAACAGAGACAAAAAATGTTAAAATAAAAAACTGCGTATTTTATTTTTAGTTTTAAAGATGCAACTCTAAACAATCAGTTAAAAAAAAAAAAAAGTAAAAAAAGTAAACACCAGCATTTTGTAAAGTCACATTGAACTAATACAAGACTTAATACAAAGTTTCCATACATGACTCAAATGCGGTTTTAAAAAAAAAAGTAGTCTGGTCTCCAAGACCACTTCCACTTGAAATAAATCGTTAAGTACCCACAGATTTTAACTATAAAACAAGGATACATTCTTTCTTTTTTCTTCCATTTATGGAGTTGATTGCCACAAACTTCAATCGTTTGCCAGTGAAATTCTCATAGTCTCAGTTACAGAACTGAAGAGAACTCACACAATTCCGTGACTGAAGTCTTACCATTTCCAGTACATACAAGTCAGCATTTGTCACATATCTTTAGACTGATCATCTTCTTCAAGTTTTCTGATTTCATTCTTTAAACAGTTGATGGTTTCACGACTTGCTTTTAGTCTTTCTTTAAGCTCAGCAATTTCAAAACTAGTCTTCTTTTTGGCAGCTTCGAGCTTCTCCCTGGTTTTCACTTCAAGATCTGCAACTGTGGTGGTGATAAAGAAAAATAAATGTTTTAAGTACCATGAAAATTTGCAATTTTTTAAAAATTGAAACAGTAATTTTGATAGCATATGTCCTGAAAAAAAAAAATCTATTACTGTTAGCCTTAGAGATTCAATGGTTGTAATCAAAATGGTATCCACATAAGAATCTGGATTTTACAAAAAAAAAAGAAAAAGAAAAGCTTGCTTTACAGCCTCATTCAGCCCTCAGCCCATCAGTTTTGGAGACAGAGTTATACAGTTCATAAAATAATTTTCTACTTTTTTTTTTAAAGATTAGGTGAGGAAAACAAAACCTGACATGGTGACAGCAAATACATGGGAAATTACAGAGAACTATGAATATGTGGTGTCCAGTGACAGCATGTGAGGCCACAGGCACAAACTGAAACATGGGAGGTTCCCTCTGAACATCAGGAAACTTTTACTGTGGAAGTGACCAGGTGGTGGCACAAGTTGCCCAGAGAGGTTGTGGAATCTCCATCCTTGGAGACATTTAGAAGCCACCTGGACACAGTCCTGGGGAATCAGCTGTAGGTGGCCCTGAGAGGGCAGGGGGTGGACAAGATGCATCCACAGGTGCCTTCAAGCCTCCACCATTCTGTGATTCCTTCTCCGTGTACTGTAACCATTTTCTATGTCTCACTGGAGTTTAATTCTACATATCTAAAAGTTTTAGTGATGCTGCCATGCTTTTACGAATATCTGACATCAAGTATCCTCTTTTTGATTATTTTTTCATGCACGAGTTTTAGGATGAAGATGGTAAAGTCAATAAATCTATTAAGGCCACAGAGACCCCTCATATCCCATACATTATATAACTATGGGCAGTGGCAAATATTATCTGCTTCATTAGAACATGTTAAGGAAATATTTATACAAAAAAACCACACTGAAAGTTTCTACCTACTCTCTGGAGAAATATCCAAATTTTTTTAATTAAAAAAGTTTAAATTTGGATGTTTTTAGGAATCATATTATTAAACATTTTCTAAACAAAAACTGTAACATGCAACAATAACAAAAATCCACCTCAAGACTGGCTGAACTGAGGCAGGAAATACGAGCAGCTCACACATCCACACAACCAAGCAGACATAAGGCTAATAGGAACCCAAACTTTGAAAAGCTTCAAACTCATAATCACTCTCCACTCCTAGCTCTAGGTGTTTGCTGTCCAAAACATACCTGACATTTGTTGTCAGGTGAACATAAGGTCAGGTGAGGTGGACTACAATGGAGTAAAGTTCGTAATTATTAGGGCAGGAATTTGGCTCAGTAAATACTAAATCTTCTACTCTCAGAATGCAAATGAGATGAAATACAGAAGATTGGAACAGAAATAATCACTAAATGCACTACAACTTATGAACCAATGGATCCTAATTAAATTTCCTTAATTCCCTTAATATTTTTGCTTCTATTTGGAGACAAATTGGATAAAAAAGGACACAAAAAACATAACACTGTATTGAAGAAGTATGTTATGAAATTACGTAAAGAAGTAGAAGGGAAAAAGACAGGAAGAGCTTTCAGACACTATTCTTTACCCACAAAGAGTTGCTGCTTTGACTTAAACATCACTAACTGTTCTGTACTTCAGGACTTCAAGTGTGACCTTTGCTTGCAGTGCTGAAGAGAATTGTACCACAGGGTGGCCTTCATTTATTCTCTGTTTTAATTAATTTCAAAGATGTCAGACTAAGTGTAGATCATGCCATCACTCTTAATACCAAGTAATTCCTAATTCCCTTTTTTTTTTCAGCAGCCATATGGATAAGAAAATCTTAAGACGTTTTCAGGTAAGTATTAATATCTTTGCAAAAGTCGAAGTTAAATTTAACGCAAAAATATCACTTTTTAGCAGCATCCAAATCCATTGTACTGTTACAGCCCAGGAAAAAAACCCACTAAAAATAAATCCAGCTATTGTTATTTCTAAAATTAAATATTTTGATTTTCTACTTACACTCTGTTTCATGTTTATAAGCACCTAGTGTCAGTTGACGAGATGTTGTTAACAGCTGCTGCATCATTGCAGTAGGATCTTGAAATATCTAATGAAGGAGAAAAATAAATGGGTATCACTAATACTTGTCAAAATAAAGTGAGGATTACATTAAGAATGTTCATACCATTTCATCATAGAATTCAGAAACTACAGTTTTCTTCCCCAGGATGGCACTGGTATCCGACTGAAACAGCTTCAGCAAGTGATATAAGGTTACCTATGCAAAGACAGAATTTTATTAGCTTGACAGTTGTAGGGAAATAGAAATCTTGTTCTAGATATCAGAAAGTAGTATTTGTTCCTACAAAGCAACTGTATTGGATTTAAAAATGTTTTAGGAATGCAAATATAAATGTCATATAGCTTCAGTAGAATTACTTAAAATTTAATATTAACTGTTAAAACATGTCAACTATCCAAAGGCCTCTTGAGACTTTAAAAATGCCTGGGAAACTGGTTTAGGACTGGTATATAAAAACTACTAATACCACCTTCTCTCAAACATTTCCAAATATTTGATTTAATTCAAACTGACTTTCCCAATTAATCAGTTAGAAAATGCTTTCTGTGACACCATGCTCCCTTCCTGAGAAAGAAAAGGACCAGGGAGACAGTGAATCACTTTTCACTGAAATCTCTCTTCATGGAGTTACTCTTCCATCCCTGCACTGCATATGGCAGGGAGGGCAGAGGACTGGAAGCCCTCTGTCCAGCCCCAAGGAGCCACTGACCACCTGGCCCATGGCCTGGGAAGAGCACACACACAGCCCACGCTTCTCCCCTTCCACCAACAGGCCCAGGAGTGGTGGTGGAACAGAGCAGTACCTTACTCCTCTTGGTACTTCCTGGAAAGGAAGAACGTGACAGGCTCCAAAACAGCCTTCCAAGAACAGCAGCAAAGAAAAAACACCCAACCAAGTTTAGGACAGCTTGGTCAAGCTGTGAATGGAATTAATACAAGTCAGGATGCTACTGAGCCCAAAAGCACAGGAAACCCTTTCTACGGATTGCCACATATTCAAGAAAAACATAAAATTCAGTTTCCCTCTCATTTAGCAAAAAATGGATAAATAAAAGGATTGTTCATGTGACAGAAGGAACTCAATCCTTCCAGAAACATCCTTTTTCCCTAAAATAGAGTAATCAATTTTCCTACCTAAACCTGGATAAACAAGCCTACAAGATATGTCTAAAACACAGGAACGGAAGAAAGAAATTAATTCCAGTACTTTATGCAACTATAGAGTTATCTTAACCTGGTTTTCTTAGGCAGAGACTTATGCTAGCATAGTACCTCTGCTACTTTTTGACTGATTTTGATCTGACAGAAAAAAAAAAAAAAGAAAATACTCAAATATCATAGAACTTGGAAGCTACGTGGAAGAGAAATCCTCAGCGTGTGCTCAGCCTAGGTAAGGTGTAATATGTGGTCACACATTAGTAAATATCAGAGAAGCCAAGCACAGGAAAAGCAGTCATGAATACCAGGAGTAAAGCACAAAAACAGGAGAATGTGACCAATCCTTAAATTAATTTTCTACAAGAACAAACTTTTATTACTTCCATGGCCAACGAGATTTATTTTGACCAGCAATTTCTTAGAGCACAGCTGTAGGCCACCATAATTAATTATTTAAGTTTTGTTAAAAGTTCGATGTACTTACAGGTCTTTCATTTGGATCAATGAAAAATATCTTAATGATTATTTCGAATTCACCCCAGCCTGTTTCAGTGATTTCATATGGTGGTTTGGTAACAACTGCAATAGGAAACACAGAAGTGTAAATCCCATGATAAAGCTGGAACAAAAGCCCACTTCTAGGAACAAATGCCAAAATGCAAAACCCACCTCTTAAAGGATTACCGTAGCTTTCATGCAACTTGAATTGAATTTTTTTCACGTATGCAGACATGTCCTAAAACAGAAACATTGTTACTTCTGATTATTCAGCACACAAAGCTACTATTCATTAATCTATCCTACATGCCTATCATTCCTTCTAACTTTAAAAAATATTTCTTCTGACTTTAAACACAGAAGGAAAACAAAATAGTAAATCCAAAAATTAGTTCTGGCACACAGGTCTGTATTTTGTCCCCATGAATGCTCTCCAGTCTTTCCCTAAACTGGAAAGATCACTCCAAAAAAACCTAAATGGAAGCATGCCTTTCCCATGGTTTTCTTTTTCGGAAACCCACCAGCCTATGTGTTCCCTCTGCTTACAACCACAGACCCTCCTGCCCTTTCCTCGAATCCCGGCTTTTCAACCCCCCACGTCCCGGTGCTGCTCGGCTGGAAAAGACCTCTAAGATCACGGAGTGCAACCCTTAAGGCAAGGCCACCACTAAACCATGTGCCCAAGTGCCACATCCACAGGCGTTCTGCACACTCCCAGGGATGGCGCTCCCCGGTTTCCCGGGCCGCCTGTTCCGAAGCCCGAGCAGCCTTTCGCTGGAGCGGCTCTGCTGTACCTCGTTCCGGTACGGCTTCACGTACACCGTCCACTGGTGAGTGTGGCCATCCTCCTCTCGCTTCTTCCCGAAGTACCGCGCCACGTTCCCGTACACGATCGGCTTCACGATGGTAACGCCCTTAAAGAAAAGGAACACAAG
>VWZT01016890.1:7649-48967 GCA_013397055.1 Pachycephala philippinensis | reverse complement strand
CCCCCGCGGCTTCCGGGGCGGGGCCGCGCCGCCGCCGCCAGCTCCAGCGGAACGGGCGCGCCGCGGAGGGCGCTCAGCGTGGGCCCGTGAAAGGCAGGCGGAAAGGAAGGGACCATAAAGGGCGCCCAGTTCCAACCCCGCGCCCAGGACAGGGACACCTTCCTCTAGGCCACGTTGCTCAAAGCCTCATCCGGCCTGGCCTTTAACGGTGATGGGGCATCCACAACTTCTCTGGGAAACCTGTTCCGGCGCCTCACCACCCTCACCCATTCCTCAGTGAAGAATTTCTTCCCAATATCAATTTTAAATCTATCCTCTTTCAGTTTTAAAGCCAGTCCCCCTTGGCCTGTCACTACATGCCCTTGCAAAGACTGCCTCTCCAGCTCTCTTACAGGCCCCCTTAGGTGGCGGAAGTCTGCTCGGAGGTCTCCCCGGAGCCTTCTCTTCTCCAGGCTGACCCCAGCTCTCTGAGGAGGAGATGAATCTGGGGGGTTGTTGATTTGTGGAGTTGCTGCATGCCCCAGCTGCACCCTCTGGTAAGCCCAGCTCTATCTCTCCCTGTGACGGACTGGAGAACTCGGTGGACTCCTCTGGGGGCACGAGCCAGACCCTGCCTGCAAACCATTTTCCAGAGCATCCCCCTCCCGTGGCACTCCTATGCCTGTGCTGGGACTCCTGGCAGACAAGACTGAAGATCATGCCTAACCCACTCCCAGAAAGCAAAAATTGCCTACCCTGTTCCTTGCATGAACTAGGTCTCGTGTGAACAGCACTGCTCAGCTCTGTAAAGTTACATCTCTTCTTATTAAAACAAAGCAAATTGGCAAGACTGGCAGCTGGGCCAGTCTTTTACAAGTGGTCAAGGTCTGTCTTCAAAGAAAAATTTTCTGAGATTAATTTAACTTCTAATTAATAATTGGCTTCTGTGGAAAACTCTTTATTCCAGTAACAAGATGAACAAGAAGCGGAATGGTGCAGTTCCTGCTCTAAAGAAACCTTTTCCTCCCACATGCTCATGACTCGTCTACAGATCTCCCTTTGGGAAGAGTGGGCTTGAACATTTCTGCTTTGGTTTTTAAAGACAGAGGTGCAACCAACCTTTGTTAATTTGTCCGAAAGAGAACAGTATTAAGTGCATCAAAAACTCCATCAGAAGCTATCCTACAAACCCTGTTAAGATCCCATCTGGAAAAGTGTGCACCTTTCTGTTAAAAGAATATATAATAAAATGGTTTGGGTTGGGAGGAACCTTAAAGACCATCTAGTTCTCACCCTCCCCCACTGCCATGGGCAGGCTCACCTTCCACGAGACCGGGCTGCTCAGAATCCCAGGGAACCTGGCCTTAAATGCGTCCATGGGTGGGGCATCCAGAACTTCTCTGACAACCCATTCCAGTACCTCACCACCCTCATAGTGAAAAATTTCTTAATATCCAGTGCATTATCTCCTGGTATAGAAAAAATAACTGAAAGGCAAATATGCAAGAACAGGGCAAATTGGTGTAAACACCGTATGTCCTAAAGAAGGCCAGAGCCTCCTTTAAACAAATTTGTCAAAATAAAGGCAGAGAAAGTATTAACTAGGTGTTGCATATGCCTTAAGGGGTTAAGGATGATGGGAATGGAAATAACTAGAGAGCGAGCAGTATTAGCACAAAAATCAGATTAATTAACATAATCTAGCCAAGAAAAAGCTCAAGCTGCAATTTCCTTTTGTAACCCCTGGAGCATGGGGGGAGCATGACAGATGTCCTGTAAGAAGTACAGGAGCAAACACCCCAGACAGACCCTATGAGGTTTTAAGATAAATCATGGAAGAAGTTAAAGAATGCAGTTGCCTGCCCCAGGACAAGATTGAGCTTCATATCCCAGGCAACATTTTCTAGTCTTTCTTGCTATTTTGCTTTCTTGTGTGGCCTTGCAAAGAAGTATGGAAGGCTAAAACACACCCACACCATTCCCAACCTGTTTTGCCTGTAAGTATGGCCAATCATAGAGAAGACAGATATAGGCTAATTGAAAAAGAAATAAATTCCTTTTTTAAATCTCATACAAATATATGTTCACCAAAAGAATAGTTAATGGATTTATTATATGAATATTCACAGGCTTGAATGTTGTTACCAAGATGGAAGCACAACTGAGGAAAGAAGTGGCAGAACAGGAAAATCTGGACATGTGCTCTGTGCCAACTGAAATAAAGAAAATCATCTCAAATGGAGAAGTCTTCAAGGCAGTCACTGAATTTTAGAGTCAGAGGCAGATTGTGGCTATGGAGGGAAAACCTTTGTTGAAACATGCGAAATGAGAAGAATCTGCTTAACAAGATGACATGGGAAAGACTGGAAATGAATGGGATTGTTTGAACTAGACCATGTTAGGCAGGTTCCTGTCTGTAGCAAAGGGCTGGGAGCACCGTGAACAACGCAAGTGCTGAAATCTGCTTCTACCAACCTGTTTTTGGGAGCTGCTGCACATGATCTGCCACCATGCTGTAACTGGTGAGCCCAGCCTCTCTCCAAGTGTGCAGTTTAGGTGAAGCTTTATCATCTGCCACCATTGTGACAGGAAAGAGCCACGTACAGGGAGCTGGCTGCTCCTCAGGGCTGAGCCCTTCACCTGCCAGCTGTCCTCAGATGGCACACGGATAGTGGCATACACAACAAATAAAGAACTTCCACCTCCAGATTCTCAGCAAAACTATCAGGTTCCTCAGCATCTTTACCCAGGTTAGGTCATTCCAAGATTTAATTCCAAAATCGTGGGGTGTCGCACTTGGACACGAAAGAAAACAACGCAGACACAGTCAAGCGAAAGAGGCGAAAAGCCTGGGGGTCTGCCCCCCATTTTATTTATATATGTTCTTAGAAATCACTGTGGATTGGAGGGAGAAATCAACACTCCACAATCACACTGGTCAAAGGAAAGATCCATCAAATTTCTCCGCCTAGGAGAAGTGGAATGCAAACATCTGGCACGGTTAGCAAAACATAGCACTATCTACAGAAAAAGCCCGTGAGAAAGCTCTTACAGAAAATGAAAACATCGGAAACTGCAAAGCTCAAAGCAACAGTGGGGTTTAATTTTCCTTTTTTTTTTCTTAAGTTCAAAAGAGATGGTAACATTTTTTTTCTTTTTTAAGGGGACTACATACAATCTCACAGGAGCTGACCTCGTAGAAGTGCCATGTAAGACTTTCCTCAAACGTCTTCCAGTCTTGGAAAGGACAAACTGAGTGGGGGAAGAAGCCACCTGCTCCAAGGATCAAGTGCAGCTGGAGGTAGCACAAACCTGGCTCCAGCAAGAAATGGTATACCACCATCTCTCTCACTAACCCTGACTGTTTTAACAGACTACTAATTTAATTTGATGGTAATGTGGTTTTGGCAAGTTCCTCTTTTGTCCCTTAAATAAGGAGTTGCATTTTTAGAAACCTACCCTTCTTCAGTAATGTACCCAAGCCCCTCACAGTTAAGAATCTGAGCTAGCTATTGCTGTAATTATAACTAAAAAAGGGGAGATGATAATGTAGAGGTTTAAGTTTTATTTCTAAATTCTTTTTGAGTAAAAGCCATAAAGCTAATTTTAAAATATGATACTTAACTAAATGGAACAGGCAGGGGATAACTTGGAATTAGGAGGGCACAGTAGGGATCCTACATGACAAAGTAAGTTATTTTTCTGAAGTATCATATTGTTACCACTGTGAAATTAACACCACGAAAATTTTCCTGGACTCCTGCTGAGATGGAAGCCAGCCAGCAGATAGCTTTAATCTTATAGAGAATTTATACTTACATAGAGAAGCTCAAAATACAGCTTTTTAGAGCTGCTAATAAAACATTGGCCTTCTCTGACTCTTTATTCAAAGTACTTTATGTACTAAAAAAAGAACCCACCAAACAATTTAGACATTGTTTTAAATAGTTTCTTCTGCAGGATTCTGTTGGCCATTCTACACCATTCACCATTTTCATTACCCTTACACTACAGGTCTTTGAGAAAGTAGGGGCTATGAACCTACATCTTGCAAAGATTCCAGGCTAAATCGCTTTCAGGAAAGTGAGAACTGCAGTTTTAATTACATATAGGCTCCAATTAACTTTTTGAGGTGGGACCCCAAGTCCCTTACAACTTGACCCATGAATAAGGATTCTGTTTGGCATGAATGGTCTCTGTTTCTATCCCTTCCCACCAGTGTGGAGCTATAACACATCCAAGCAGAGCCGTATACTTTTTAAGGGAAGCACAGTCTGCAGATTGTAAAAGGTGGCAAGGGTAGCTGCCTGTCAAAAGAAGTAAATGGCTAAGAGGGAAATGGAACACCAGCGAGCCTCAGAAATCAGTTTTAAGAGTAACCATTCTGGAATGAAGTAACTCCATAGAACTCACTGCTCCTCCAGAGGCAAATGTTGCCTGTTCCACGGGGAACCCACCCATCTTCAGAGGGGATTTAGAGATGCAGTCCACTACAGGTAACATTTTATCTGCCTGTGTAGACACTATCTTTTTCCAGTGTTTTTAGCATCAAAGAAAGGTTTGTAAACCTTAAAGTATTTCAGCACCAGTGTATCATAAAGGGAAACACACACAGGAATTTAAGAGCAGTGCATTCAAAAGGCATTCAGGCAATAAACAGGCACTTTTTCCTGAGGTGTCAAGGCAAGGAAAAGAAAATACAGCTTGTTTATTTTGCGGAAAAGGGGTGGGGGGGAAGAAGTGACTGCTATCTTCTTAAGTTTAGGACAGTTGAGGATTATTACACCTAGTTCTGCTGACAATGCAGACATAATTAATGAGATTATTAATTAAGTGGAGAGGAGTAGAGATATTTTTGATGCCACTAGATGGCACTAAGACCCCTTTTACACTCCTTGATCACATCTACACCATTTTGAACGTACTCTTCCTTGTGTGACAGGACACTAGGTGCCTATCTTCACCCTTAAGATGCAGGGTAAAAGAAAAAAAAATCTACTCAATGACTGCCAGTGCTAAGTAGATTCAAGTAGTTTTGAAAAAAATGTTCAGCAATATATAATTTTTAAAACCATCTATTTACACTGGGTCCTTTCTGTAAAGCTGGGAAGCCTTGTTTGAGAAGAAATTAATTTTACTTCCCATATTCACCAAGAGCACAAGATTTACAAGACTTCCAGCAGTCTGATGGGAAGAAAAATGCTAAAAATTTTCTGCAAATTGTTCAGAAGAGATGCATAAACAGGTTCAGATAATTGAAAGGAATAGCAATCCTCTATCTGCAGCAAAGAGCCCTGTTTCTACTGGGCTGCAATTGTTTTTCACACTGTCTCTCCAGGAACAGAAAAAGAGTGGAGAAAAAAAGCTGAAGAATTTTTGATCACTTCCTTGAACCCCATATACTTTACGTTTCAGCATTAAAAGCATAAGCTGATCAGCATCTGTTTTCTGTAATATTACACATTATGTTACACTATGTTACTTCTCTGATTCTCTTCCCGCTCAAACTTAGTCATTAAAAATCTGTCCAGCAGATCTTAACTGCACCAGCCTTTCTCCCTCCCTCATCCCAAGGACAGCACTGCATCCCTCAAGCTTGCAATATCCTTGACAAATGTGCTGCATTCCCCAGCTGCCACTCCACAGCACTGCTTCTGTTTCACAAACCTCTCCTTTCTTCTCCAGGCTAAGAAAGGAAATATATTCCCACACCACTCTCCCTTTGGTCTCTTTCTGTTGACTCTTTTGTACATCTCCCAGCAAGTTACTTTTCTTGGACACAGAGCAGGTTTCATCTCCCCATTCCCAGCCATCTACTCACATTTTACAGAAGCCATCACTTGCTTTTGTATCTTCCAAGAGATAAAACAGCTAACAATTCAATGTGACAGATACATTTTCCTCCTCATGCAGTTCCAGTTCATCTGTCCATCTATTGCATAACAAAGTCTCCTGAGCAGCTGCAGCCTTACCTGCACTCATGGAACATGAATGAGCATCAACTCATAAATAAATTCTTCAGTGTCTGGAGTAATCCCTGTTGTTAGCCAAGATACATTCAGAAAGTAGTGTCATGCTTTAAGTACTTTAAGATATGCTAAACCCATTGTTAGAGGTGTTGAGTGTGTGTGGTAGATAGGGACAGGCGGTCGGAAGATCTCGCGATGTGACGGAAAGCAGAAGCAGCTTGGAATCCTTCCTCCCCCCCACTCCTCTGTGATATGCAATCACCCTAGGTATGCAGCCCCTCCTAACCCCAGTAGTTTTCCACTCCTCACTAACCAGGTATCCCATCGCCCCCTTCCTGAAGCAGAGCAACCCCCCTTGACTATTTAACCCCATGAGATAAGATAATAAACGCCATTTGACCATCCACCATACTGGTGTCTGTGTGTCACTGGACCGAGTGGCCCGGGTGAGGCCGGGCTGCCGTGCTGTCTTCTTGTGGACCAGGTCGCCCGCCTTCCTAGCAGAAGGCGACAAGTGTGCAGACTACATTCCTTTAACAAACATGCTATGCTCACCAGGAGGTTATCTGGTAGGAAAATGATAACTTGGCAAAACTCCTTTCTCAGCTGACTACTTTATATCTGGGAGAGTGATACTGCAGGCCTTCCAGGGGACTCAGCTAAATCTCACAGCAAAACAGAGGTCTTGGCCATAAATGATTAAAATTAAAAGTTTTTCCTTGCCTGGTGTGTCATGATTTGTTATAGTCCAGAATTTCAGGGTACAGACACTCAGGTGCCCGCACCTGAACTTCATGCAATAATGTTTGTAAAAAGGGCATCTTCGTGATCATAAACTACACACATACCTCTGTCTTCCTTTACTCCATCTGCACTGGACAAACTTACCTTTTCTAGCTTCATACAGACTTTACTCAGCTGATTTGGGTATTTGATTTGCTTTCTGCTGCTCCTCTCTTTTGTAGCTTACCATTTTCCCTGGACAAGCTGCAGTATTATGGAACTGTCTGAATGATGAACCATGGGAAAATTAAAAGGCAGAGAACAGCACTAATACTCCAAACCTGAGCATCTCTTTCCAGCCCAAACAAGGGTTAAAAAAGACACTTCCAACTCCTTACTCAGTGCCTGCTTCCCTGAAGGTGCTCAAGATGTCTCACTTCCATAGAGACGAATTTCCAAAATGAAAGCCTCTCTCTGATAAGTAACTCCTGTATTTCCAGAAAATAAAGCAAAATGCCAGCTTTGTGAGAGAAGGAATTTCAGTAGTGCTTTCAGCAAGGTTGGTGCAGAAAAGGTGCAGCAGCAGAGGGAAGACTTCCTTTTCCTGTAAAAACATCCAGAGAACTCAGCTGTCCCATTGCCTGGCATGCAAAACCCACAGCACATGTGCACAAGAAGTCCAGATCTGCCTCACAGACAAAGTTCCTACAGTGCAGTAATCTCCCTTCAATTGCACTTAGCGTAATAACAGAAGGCTCACAGAACTGACTATTTTAGGCTCCTCTGCCAAACCTCACAAATGCCTTCCACCTCCCTGTACTCCCAAAAAACTGACAGTCAATAGTAAGGGCCACACAGTGAGGCTACTCAGCCACATACAGCCATGTTCAGGAACAGGTTTATCCTGGTGTGGGTGATTTTGGGTTTTTGGCATTTTTATCTTGTTTCCAACCCTCAGAGGACATGACAGATGGGAAGAGTTAGCTCTCTTTGCTGAGGTGGCAGAGAGGAAGCTTCTGCACCAGCTTCCACACTGCTAAGCACTGGAGACTCTCCAGTCTTAGAGAAACAAGCAAGGACAACAATCTGAAGCCTGGATTCCACCACGACCTCTCCCTCCAGCTCACCTAGGGCTCTGGGCCTTTCAAGCTGAGGCAGTTATGAAGAAGACTCTGAAAAAGGTTGGAGACAAGGTTCTTACAAGCAGAACTGAGCAAGAAACTTTTCCTAATAAGCATTATCAAATTATTTCCTTGTCTGCAACTCAAAGGATAATTATCTTCCCAAGGGAGCTCTCATGGAAGAAAACAAACACCATACTTGTTGTATTACCTTCCCCATTCTCCAATACCATTTCAAAGCGTACCTTGATTATCTTGCATCCTGGTTAGTTGACCTATGCTTGAACACCTCCAAAACAAATTCATCCACGTACTACTGAATCCTCACTGTGTTTTATCTTAGAGTATACATCCCATGTTTTTGGGGACAGGATGCTTTACACTTGTCTCACATTTCTGTCAACACCCTCACCTGGAGGAAAATTGCTGGAAGATACTTTCAAAACCGAGAGTTCACAATGATTTTCCCCTCTGCTCTTAACCCAGAAGGAAGCCTGGAGTCCCCTGAACCCCACCAGCCATAGCCCAACACCGTTTCCATCTCTGACCCTTCATGTGGTCAATGAAACCAGGCTACAACACACAGTCACGTTGTTAAAAACTCAGGTTGTACCAGGGGCATTTTGACAGAGTATAGTAAACCCAGTGGCCAAGTTGGCGTTGCTATCCTGTTGCTTGCTATTTCAACAATTAATGTCTGAGCCCTTTAGAGTAAGTGAATGTTATTTCCATTATTGCAGGTTTAGAGCACTACCCAAAGAAATTCAGGTTAATTTTCTAATGAACATTTTGTTTCCTCTGCAGAGACCTGTACAATTACCCCTTGGGTTTAAATACGGTCATGAATGTTGTGTTCTTCCCAGCCGATCAGATTAAATTTTATACTTATTTTTGAAACTATAAAAATAATTTTTTCCCCAATGAAAACCTGCGTTCTCACATAATCTTACCACTGTCAGGTGGTAGAGGCTCATCACAGGCCAAAGTTGGAGCCAACAGCACAGAAAATGATACCAGTAATCGAAGATGGTACAATGGATATAGCTCATTTTGTGCCAGAGTGAATGAACTTTGACAAGTATTATGAATTATGGAAGTTCACCACTAGAATGGCACAGTATGGCAATGCAAGTGGCTTTGTGTATGTAACACAGAGATGTGTTTTATGTAACACAATGTTCTGCTTTAGCAGCAAAAATGTTTGTCCATGTAACCCCAGTATCAAAAGTAGTTTTAAATCATCAAAGGATGGATACTGTCACTGGTACCAAACCAATGTTTTGCATGAAATGAGCTGACAACAGTTCAATCTGCCGTACACCTGTTTTACAGCTGCTGCATTTAACACTCACATGCTCTGCAATGATTAACATTTGCCAGATCTAGTCAAAGCAAGACACCAGATTAAAAAGTTTTATCATCAGTGGTTTAATGCCTCGTATACAGAAAGCCCACAGCTCCAAACATTACTACACTGATGTTTGAGTCTGAAAATGTAATTTTAAGAGACTGAAATTGCTTTATGCATATGCTTATTTTCTCCCTTTAGCTCCCACATTTCATGTGGGTCACTGTATTTTACAGAAATATAAGGTTAGCTTAAAAAAAAAGTCTGCACTTCTCACTGGCTGTAAACTCTGCAAAAAGTCTTTAAAGACCAGGTAAGGACAAGAGCTAGTATAAACTATTTCTAGATTCAGAAATAAATACAGCACAGAATCCAGCTGTAACTATCTTAGAATGTCCACCCTCCAAGTTTTAATGTCTGAAAATTTGAAAAATCTGGCAATAATGAGAATTGCAAAGAAATTAGACAAACTGAAAATGAAGACAGACAAAAGTATTTTTTTAATATAAAAATGGTCTTTATTTCTTCAATACAAGGTAAACTACTATTGCAGTAGACCAACACAAAAGTTGGACAGCAAATTGCTTAACAGTCTCCTAAAGGCTGAAAAAAAGAAACCTATGAAAGCTAAAAGTTGTGCAATATTTCAAGTATAACATCTAAAAAATAAGAAATTATCCCTAAACTTACAGATTATTTAAGTACCTCTGCTGAAAATGTATTGAAATCCACATTTGCTAGGATACCATCTTACCTTGTGGAGAAATATAGGTCTCCAAAAACTCCAGTATTCAACAGACTCTTTGGCCTGCCAGCATCAGGAAACTGTTTACTATATATATAAAATCCTTTGGAGTCAGGCATTCTGACAGGCATCCATTTCCTTACATTTTGCATTGCAGTTCTGCATTCCAACTTGGACAACCCCCCTCCTGTATTTCAAACCATTTCTTGAGTATTTTACTCATACACCCTTGTGCAAAGCGGGAACCAGGAAATGGAATGGTACAGGAAGACAATACAGCCTTTTGTTTAGAAAGTCAGCAGTGCTGGTAATCATCATAAAAATGTTACAGTTTACCAAATAGGAATGTATTTCACCTTTAAAACACTTGGCTTTTTTTCCCCATTCTTTATTATTTTAAAAAAGGACAACTGTAAGGAATAAGTAAGGAATATGAATTTGCAATCACTTATATTTATAAAAGCACACACATTCCTCAGTTTCTTACATCTGAAGATCAAGGGAATGTCTGTTTCATAATGTGATAATAATATGCACAGTTTAAAATATTTTCTATTACAAAATACTGTGTACAAGAGGATGAGGCTGAAGTCTATTAGTTGAATATGCTCCAAAGTGTTATTTCTGAAATCATGTAAAAATCACATTACAACTTAAATGCTCCATTCCATCAGGATCAAAGGTATACTGTTTACTGTTTTCAAGAGACTTCTGTAAAACTAGTGTATTTAGAAGATTTAAGCACAGGCATAGGCATCATCCCAGAACCCATTGCAATCACTGGGGCTATAGAAAGGGTTCGAGAATTAACAAAAGTATCTTCTACAAATGGAATGAGGAGCTTTATTGTATTTCGTCCAACATGGGGGAAAACGAATCCCACAAGAACATCAAACTGATTAACTTCTATACCCCAAACTGCTCCTTAGTAAATTCATCCTCTAAAGCTAAAAGGAATTCTAAAAATACATGGGATGTCAGACCTTAATGGGGTATGGGGAGGAAAGGGGAGGAAGGTGAAACAACTACAAAACCAAAAAATCCCCAACTCAACACCCCCATCCACCCCAAGCCAGTCTAAAGTATTAATTGCAAGGCATCATAATTGCAAGAGACAGTATTTCTCCATAAACATCATGATTCATTAGCATGCTGCAACCATTATGTTCAAGACCTGTGCAGTCAATTACTAAAATAATTTGAATCTCAACTGAATCCACGTTGCTTCTTTTCTATGTTAAAATAGCTATTTTGGAAATAATTTTTTTTTTTTTTTTATGGACACTGACCTGCACTTTCCTTCTCTAAAATATTGAAGGGTTTCTATTTCAATGCAGAAGCAATTTAGTGTCTGAGATCTCTGAAGAATACCAGTCTTAAACGTGCACGTTTTATATTTAAATCTACATGACTGACAGTATCTTAATGAGCATTGTATTAGGAAATTTAAGGCTGTATCTCAGTTTACACAAGAACCAAAGACAACTTCAACAGGCTATGTATAAAATTCTGTAAATAAAAATGGGAGCAAAGTCTGTTTAACCTGTACACAGAGAGCAAGTGGATAAGGAAAGAAAATCAGGAATTAAGTATTTCTATAAAGAATGCCATGTATTTTACTAGAAACACAGATGACAAGTATATACAACATTTAAATCTCCAATTATCCACATACAACTAGGAAAAAAACATTTACAAGGGTTTGGGTATGCAACTAAACAATCAGGTAAAAAAATACAGTTAGAAAAACTAAGCCTCACCAATTTCAAAGGAACAAAACCAAAAAGTACTCAGCCCATAAAAAAAAAAGCTAATGTCTAAATGTAATAAAAATACCTTGTTTAACACAAAAAACAACAGCTATCCAAGCTTATAAGCCACACTGTAAATAAAAATTTGAAGTTCTGACAAACATTTTTCAAAATATAATCAGAACAAAAATTATTGGCACAGAAAGCAAAAAGGGAATGAGGAAAAAAAGGCTGTACAGTTTCCAAAATGCTATGTTCTGCTTCTTAAGTACTTTGACCTGTCAAAATGTATATTCCTATAAAATTTTTACTTTAAAAAAACCGCCCTCTACTTCTAAAAAATAAACCACCAATAAAACAAATTCTGTTGGTAAAGCACCACCTCCCCTAAGTCACTACTTGATAGTTTTGTCTTTCAAGATAAAGGACACAGCCTTAAGATAATATTTTCAATGTTACTTATAAACTCAATATTTGAAAGAAAGTATTTCCTCACAGATTACTTCATCCTTTCATCAGCAAAAGGAAATGAAATGCAGCTGAATGAACATTAAAGAGCAGTAGCCATCATGGCATCACGATCAGTCAGTAAGTTTCCAAACTGCCATCTCCTGCACGTGCACAGGAAATTGACAGGAACATTTAGTAAACCAAAACTCGGTAAAAATTCTACTACAGATCCAGTTATACATGATGTACATTAGGCATATTCCTTTTTGGTGTCTATCAGGGTCTTTGGATTTTTTTCTGTACATTTTTTTGTTTTATAAAAAAAATCTAACAAAGGAAGCTCACAACAACAAGAGTATTGTCTAAATTGCAACACAGTACATTTATCAGTTAAAACTAAGTATTTGGAGAACAGGCAGAAATAATGGGCTCCATACAGGGATCTCATCTCTCAGGTCACAATGGTAATTCTGTTTAATTCATGTTATTTACCCGCTGCTATTCCCTCCCTGCTATTTCCATTGCCAGCAACGGAAATACGTGGGTGAGAAATTACACTCTATGTAAAAAGAGCAACAGTCTCCTTAAATCTATTTCAATGTGGACTAAAATATCAGTTCCTGCATAAAATGCTTGTAAAGTTACTATTTTTTATTTTAAAATTTAATATATCTACGCAATGGAACATTACTTACCTGCTGCTTTTTCAGTATTAGCTATTCCCCATTTAACTGCTACAGGCAGGTAATTTCTTCCTTAAGCTTATTACACACAGTAGTAAACAATGTTTTTAAGTAAAGAAAAAAAAGTTACAACAGTACTGTTTGTAACCAATACCTATTCACAAAAAAAAGCAGGAAGTGATTCATGACTTGCTTGATACAACTTTCAGTTTTACAAAATTATTAAAGGCAGTTTTCATTTTTAAACAGGATTAAACAAACACGTGAAATATCTTCTCAGTAGCAAATAGTTCAATAAACACCAGTGATCCCATGCGTGAGGAACTGAGGTACACAATGTAAGAAAAAAAGAAAAAGGGGCAAGTCTGAAGCTGTAGCCAAGTCCAACAGCATCAACCTGGCTGCAGGAAACCTGGTTGAATAGTAGGTGTCAAAAATATTAGAGCATTTCAGACTTATGCAAAACTTTTGCAGTTGCACAAGCTACTGGTCCCAACTCAGTAAAGCATAAAAATCACTCATGTATGCAAATATGATACTTGAAGCATATGTTTACATTCCTTGAAATTTATGAAATGTAAGCACATGTTTTATATGCTCTGGAAAACCAAACAGATATAAGTGCTCTCCTGAACAGGATAACATTTAAAGTCAGCTGTAAAATCTTCAAAGTTGGTAAAAAACAAATCAAGAGGCTTCAAAGAGTTGCCTCTTAAAGCCATCTGAGGTCTTGAAACTTAACTTAAAACATTAAGTGCAGCTATTTGAACGAGTGACAACTCCAAGAGCATGTCAGTTACATAACGCTTTACAGTAGATTAAAAGTGAGCCTTTGTGCAAGGCTGACAGAAACTAAGCTTTTGCAGCTTTTATGAAATTTCTATTTGCTTGCATTCCACACTTGATGAAATTTAAAACAAATTCTTTAATTTGACGCCTACTTTCACTGAATGCTCCAATAATTTGTTTTTAGGTAAATTTACAAAACCTCATCTGACAAATTTAATCAGTGCCATTTTTTGCTAAGACATTTAAATATTGCCCACTGGTGAACAAGGACATACAAGTTTACCTTCTCTTTTATATGCATGTGTGAATAAACCCCGAAGTATTAAGAAAATACCAAACCCATGAAGTAATAAAAATGGTAACATCTTGTTTCTTCTGGCACATTTCTAATATACAACTATGTACAGACTGCTACGGCCTTGGGGGTGGACAGGGAACACACACAAGCACTATTACTATAAAACTGTAAACAACTGCAGGATTTTGTGTGTTTTAAACCTAACCTTTCTACCCCTTATTATGGGCAGTTTAAGTTCATATGAACAGTAAGTTTATATTAACTGTAGTGTCAATCAGGATCAGGGCTGTATGAGAGATAAAATTTTCAGTGTGCTAAAAATCACAGATCTGGGACTATCTCTCCTCAGAACGACTGACCACAGAGAGCTGCAGTTTTTACAGTTTTATACGTCAATTAGCAAATTTACGAGCCACCTAGGTAAACACTGCTAAAAAGCAAAATAGCATTAAAGGTTTTACGCAACCACCTGTTTTTGTATCAAAATTGAGTGGGAGAGCGCAACATTAGTACGTTCAACTCGCTGAATGCAAGATTAGGTTGAGGCATATGCAAGAACTATTGCGATGTTTTTGAAGACAGCATCAATGTTTTCATTGTAACATTATCTTTAAATATTGCTGAACACATGACTTTCCCTGAGGTGTAAACATCAAATAACTTGAACAGCTTTACACATCAGCCCCATTAAACAGTTTATTACAACACTACATCTACTGTAATCAGTGGTGCTGTGTACAGACATTATATGAACAGTTTAACATGAACAAACTACTATAAAAACAAGCATTTACTTGACTTTTTTCAATTGCTTGCACATTATAATTGCCAAATGTATATAACCAGTAATAAAGTTGCAAAAGCTATAAGGTTTAAATCACACAGATTTCCCTCAAATAAAACAGTTAAGCAACATAAAAAAGTAAAAGAGCTACTGGTTACCATGTATGCAGATTTGCTTTATTCAGATCTATTCCTGTTCATTTTATCCATGAATCCTTACAGGCTCAGTTCAATCACATGAAGCAAACTGCTGGACAAGCATCTTTCCTTGAAGAATGTATCTTGTCTTGCACGCTGTTCCTCTTCCTTCAGCTGTAATGTGTCAAAATTTGTGATGTAGATTTTGCTAGTCCCCATAACACATAGAAAATTGTTGGCTTATCTATACATACACAACTCGTGCATCTACTTCACCATGATGTAAACTAACACAAAATACCCAGAAGCAGTAGCTACTCATTTGAAGTTGTTTTCTAATACAGTAATTAAAAATAAGATTAATGTTGTTGTACAACAAAGTTGAAAGAATATAAACTTCACAGTTAAGGTATTGATGATAAAGAAAGAAATAACTACTGCTCCTGCGACTGATGGCAACATTTATATAGAACACTTCCTAAAGTATGCATTCTGCAAGAGTAACTGAACAAGAATTTGAAGTAGTTTTACCACAATTAGATTTTTACATTTTTACCTGCCCACTTACAGAAGTTTTAAGCTGGTTTGACATTTAAGTAATTTATTGATTGTATAATGAAGTGGATGGCTCACAGCTTGGTAACATTTAAAAGCACACAGAATCTGACACCAGTACTTCAAAATTTCCAGACTCGTGGCAAGCTGGATGGGGTTCACATCTAAAAATACACACTTGCAGTTTAAGCACAAGAACCCACATTTCAATTAATACAGTGTAGATTTGCAGGTTTCCTCACCTACCTGCCCTAGAAAAAATGCCAAGCCCTACTTCCTACTCTCATCTATTCTGGCAGATAAGGGAACCACACAATTCAGAGTTAATTACTGTAAGAGTTCACAAAATACCTGTGATGGTATAATTCCATACACTGGATTTCAGCTGAATTCCATTACAAAACAGTTAGCTATCTTAATTTCATTAATAATTCACAATTTCAACATTCAGTAATTTCAAAATAGTTTCAGTCAAATTCTTTAAAAAACCAACACATTAAATTATTCATTTGAAAATCAAGACATTCAGAGAAGCAATTTCATGAACGTGCAACAGTACGCAGCTGTCAAATATTCTTCTACTAGTACAATAATTTCAAAGCCAGGAAAACTAAGTACTCAATTTTTCTTCTTTATTTCGTCAAAGTGACTGTTAACAATAACTTAAAAAAAAAATCCAAAGTATAACCAAGTAGACTCTATACACTACAGTATGCACATAAACTAATCCAAATCAGCGACTGAAATTTCTTCTCTTATTCACAGACTTTGTTCTCAAGTCCTGAATGCATCAGCCAGTAACTACTTTTGGGGAAGTTCCTTCCCCAGAGGCCAGTGTTTCCATAGGTGTTATGTACTTTTGAAATTAATTAGTAGCAAAGTGATAAAGTGCTGCCTCCACCAGAAAAATATGTTCGGAGTTGTGAACTAAAGTTAGCACAAACAGACAGGAGAGAATCTCAGTTTTCCAGTGGAGAAAATAAGTACCTGACAGCTGTGAGACTGCACGTCAGAATTTGCTGCTCTCATCATACAATTGCTGCAGCCAGAATTATGGATCTTTATTACTTCTACAGCAACAGTTAACAGATCCAAAGCACCCTATATATGATTTATAATACTCCTGTAAGAAAGCTTCAGTTCCTGGGAATTATTTGCTAGATTTGTAAAGGCACTTATGGAACTACAGAAACTCGAAACAATGAACAATAAAGTGAATTTAGGATTAATGGTTTTTGGTATAGGGCTCTTAAGACGGTCAGCACCTCACTGAGCCTTCATTTTTAAAAACATGACCAACTAAAATCCAAAGTGGTGTACATTTTGGTTTGGAGTATTCTGCCACTATATCTTGGCAAAACTGGAAACCCTTGTGGTTCCAAAAATAAATAAATCTGTATGGATTATAGCTGTGTGCTCAGCCCTTTTCAGTATTCTACAAGCAAGTAGAATATTGAAGCAACAAACAACTTCAAAAAAAATTAAATCTCTAGTCAGTATTTCTTGGCAATACTGTTTTCCATCTGCCTCAAGCTTACACATAAGCTATCTGTCCCAAGCACGTGTTAGATTTGTACAATTTAACACCAGAGAGCAATCAGTTTCTCAGCATTTCTACCAAAATTTACCAAGTCTACCCAAATTTCAGACTTAGGTGTTGAATAGATGTTTTGTGGTTTAAAAGTTAGGGGTTTATGCCAGAACATTTCACAAATGAAATCCAGAACTTTAGTGATCAAACATTTCTGTATTTATGCAAGATGCAACTTGAGCACTTTTTTACCCACAGACACACTCTTACAAAAAAAAACAATAGATTTCTTATATATATATATCAAAAGCATCTTGCAATAGCAGCTCTAATTTTCCCCTTTAATTCCAATTATCCAAATAAGCACATAAAAGCTTTAAATAGCCTTTAAAATTTTGAAAATTCTACAGCAGTTTTAAAGCTGTATATACATATACCCATCAAGTTTTATTATAGTAGTTTATTTTCAGAGACTGAATTTCAATCTCACATGTTCACATTTCAGCAAAATGCACAATTTACATTTGTTATTATATCCTAGAAGTTCCTATGAATTACTTCATGTAATTCTCCTTTATTTTAGTCTATACATGAAGAAAAAGAAATACACAAACCAAAAACCCCACAAAAAGTATCAGCTTAAAAGCCAAAAAATTCTTTTTAACCTACATTCCAAAACATCACAAAATACCCCAAATATTCTCATGCTTTAGCTATAACATAGTGAGAAAGAAGGAATTTCAAGCTTGACTTTCTATTTGTTTCACCATGTAAGCAGAGATACACATGTGGTTCTGTTCACCATATATGTACAGACTATTTTATCACCACTAGCACCTTCTCACATTTGCTGCCTGTTCCCCCCTCCTATTATGAGTGTACTTACCTGCTGTCTTTGTTCAGTCTTAGTGTATAATTTAATATCAACAAACAACAATTTCATGACTGTATAAAAAAGTTTACACGGAGAAAAGTCCTCCCAAACTAATTTCATTTGTCAAGTATCTTTCTTGTATTATCCCAGCCTGTCTATTCACCAAAAATAACTGATGAACAGAGAGGTGCATTCAGAAAATTCAACCTTTAGTTTACAAATTAAAAAGATATGAATTATTGGCAAGTATTTTTCACATTAGTATATGAGGAAGAGACAAAAAGGTAGATCGGGCTGCCACAGGAAAACATAAAAATGAAGATCTCTCACATGTCTCCTCTTTTTTTGGTAAAAATAAATCTTAGTTCTCAAACCACAATGAGCAAAAGTAAAAAAGTTTATTTTTTTCGTTCTTTGAAGAATATTGCATCAAACCAACATTTTCACTTCTGTGTTTCATATGCCTAGAAGTTTCTTGGGGAACTTTTCACACAAAACAAATTTGTCAAAACTAATGAATTCACAAATAAAAAAGCCCAGGATATAAGGAACAGAAAAAATATGAGTGTCTAAAGACACCTCAGAAGTCAATAAAATTATAGCAACATATTCATGGGAAAAAAGTATCAAGAGTTATGCATTCAAAAATAAGTAGCGCAAAATATTCCGTTTGTTTTTTAAATCATTGTTTCACCCTCAAGAAAATCAGATTCATCACTGAACATTAACAGACAAACTGTATGTTTCTGCAAAGCACCAGAGTAATGATAAAACAGACTTTGAAAAGCACATGAAAGCAGTGGCACTGCTTGCCTCTATCATGCTATGCTGGATTTCAAATACTCAATCAGATGCACAAAGCATTATTTCTCTGGTGAATGCTAAATACAGAAGAATAGTGCCAGCCCCATATATGTGCTTCCTCAAAAACATATAATTAAAAAAAAAAAAAAGAAAGAAAAAAAGAAAAGAGAGATCAGGTAAATAATATTCCTAATAGCTTAAGCCTAAGACCTTGATATAATTCCAGACAGGTATGTATACCAGGCCTTGAACAATGCTACCACATGATTCACTTTATATTAACTAGAACCTTATTATTAAAATAGCCTATTAAAAATAGGCATTTTCCAATTCTTTACAAGGTTTTTTGAAAGGCTAATTTCATACTTCACTTGATGTTTAAGTGGTTATTAGCACAGTCACAGGACAGTTCCAGCTTAGAGAAGCAAAAATATAATGAATGCTATGTAAGCCATCAGTACCATTTCCCCTCCCACTGACACAAAAAACTCCAACCATGTTACTTCTTGAATCACTCAAAAGCTGAAACTAACTTCAGAGTGATCTGAGAGCAGTTTTTGAAGAAGCATGAGAGCCTCAGACTTTCAAATTATTTTGCTTACAGTGGTTTGAGAGCAGAAAATCAGAGAATAAACATGAAGTATGGAGTACAAATTCTACATACATATCAACTGTTACAATGTTGTGGTTTTGTCTTCGCAATTCAATCCAAATCCAGTTTAAATAGGAAATAATCAACCCAATAACAAAAACATAAAATGAAAAATTTAACATTCAGCAGTTATAGAAATTCAGACAGATTAAGATTGGGACAATGTATCAGCTAGAAATACATTATTGAGTATCAGTTAAATTAAAAAAAAGTTCTGCCTAATAAGTCAGGACTCATGCTAATGGAGTTACATTACTATTCTGTTTGTACACATTAATTTTGCTGTTAATTCTTCTAAATGTCATTCTATTGGGTTCTTAGTTTTTTTGACTAATACTGGTTAGATATTTGTCTTAAATCCACTGTTCTCTTTTATATTTATAGGCTTTCTATGAGGAAAGGCAAGATGTTCCAAGGAAGCATTCAGCTTATAGTAATTCAGGGGAATGGACTGAAGCCTTAAGTGAAGGCACAACAATCTTGCAAGAATTTAATTTTAAATTGTGAAGTGTACAAACAGAAGTGTAAACACCTGGTATGGTACAACTAAACTTTTTATAGAGTTTATTGTTATAAACATATTTTGTAAGTCATTCCAATTTAACCCATCTCTATAAATGTAATACAGTACAAACTGAATTTCACTGTTTACAAAAATGTTCACAATGGACCCTCAGAATCCTTCTGAACTAGATGTGTAACACTTTGGAAAAATGCCAGTACAGTATCACAGTTATGACTATAGGTACACAATAAGGAGAAATATAGGTGCCATTCATAGGGTGCAGGCACATAGGCAACTTCATGTTTTCTGGCAAAACACATTAATATGGGGAATAACTCGTTTCAGCACTGTTGATATTTATTAAATGACTGAGTGTTAAATCCATTTATGAATATTATTCAATGTAAAAAATGAAACAAAAAATGTATGGCAACATACATCTTAGTGAAAATGAAACATACAAACCAGGAGATAACTGTATTTCTTTTATATGTGTGTGTGTATAAATATATAAAAACAAAACTACAATAAAGCTCTTCTTCATTAAGACAGCAACAAGACAAAATGTTTACAACTTAAAAAAAAATACCAAATGCTTTCAATTACATGTAGTATACTAAATTTGCCCATTAAAGCAAGTTCTTAGGACGAATTTTCTTCGCACAAGGGAATCTTACCAAGACACCCTTTTGAAAGAAAAGAGAAGTCCCAACACATAACAAAGCTGAAGGATCTTGCAAATATAAATCCCACCTGAACTGAGACTGAAATCACAGCCTCAGTGTAAATTGTGCTTCGGAAATTATGAAATGCAACCTAAGGCTGTTTGATATATTTTCTTTTGGTAACGGGGTAGGTAATCTGTACTTGGCATAGTAAATCTGTATCTATGTGCACAACACTAAATACACAAAAATTAAAGCTAGATTAGTAAACTATGCCAAGGGTTAAAAAAATTATCTTTCATTCTAGGCTATTAGCAATTTTTAGTATAGCTTGCTCATCTCCACCAGAAGGAAATGCTCAATGGTTACCCCTATTAGTAACAACTATTTGCAAATATCAAAAATACGCAGTTATTATAAAAGGTAAAAACCCAGTTCAACAAAAGAAACTACATTTACTTTTGTTATATCTGTATTTTTATGTTCTGTTATTTTACAATTAAGAACCACAGTTGATATTTTTTCCGAATTCCAGAAATATTTCTACCAATCAATTTTTAATGGCAAAAAGTGGCATTAACAGAAATAAACCGCCAACTTTATTTTAGCTGCCATGTTTCACCTTCCTATTTAAGCCTCTGACTCCCCTTCTCTAGGTCAGTTACTTCTTTATGCGTCCCCTGCTAGCACATGAACCTGAGACAACATCCCACTTAATTCTCAACACACTAAAAGCATTTAGTATCATAATTTGTTCTCTCCCAGAAAAGCGTCAGTGACACAAAAAGCCTGACTGAAAAACTGACACTTAACACATACAAAACTGTATTTTCACTTAGGACTGTCCTACATTTTATTTAACTTATAGAAGTTTTGCTCTGTAATGTCTATAAATGAACTTCCATGAATAAATAACATATGCAAATCTGAAAACTAAATCTGAGGTTAAATGTAAGAAATGGAAGCTGGGCAAACAGGCACACCCACAAGTTTCAATTTCAGTGTAGATGTAATGGGAAGTTATTTTAAAAAGGGAAAAGACCACTAGAGAGTCACTATTAGGTAGGGTTGGTTTTTTTTCAATTGTCAAATATAAGGACTCATAGGTAGCTTTAATTCCCAACCCTCAAAACGGTACATTATATAATGTAAACAACATATAATTAAAAAAAAAAATGTATTTTCTATGTATTTTCAGCAACACTGAAAAAACCCATTATTTAGCATGGTACTCTAGCTGTCTAGAGATCTGATACATACAAGACTTCAGATACATGAAATAAAAGAGCACATTAGTTTGTGAACAACCAGAAAAGAATCAATTCTTTTGTCATACATTTGTTTACTAGTCTTCAGAAAATGACTTTACTACCAGAAGGGGGAGGAACTGAAAAATCAGGGTGGTGGGCAACAACTGATAATAAATTTTACTTAAGGTTAACACCTGAATTTAGCTAGAAGGCAGAAGATACTGACAGGTCACATTTCATAAAATAAAGAGCAAAATCTGGTTTTATTTCCTGAATTTGACTAAAACTCACCAGGAAAAAAACCAAAAAACCAAAAAAACCAACACAAAACAAAACAACAAAACCCACAAATACTAAAACCCAAAAAATCACCACCGTACTTGTGCAAGGACAATAACTGTATGGACACTGAAATAATCCACACACAATCTATGAAGGGCTAAATGCTGCAGTCCTTACACAAGTATATTTTAAAATACAAAATTAGCATTTTTAAATACAATTAAGAAATAAAACTGTAAAATTAATATAATCTTCTAAGATTACAAAGAGAACAGTCTGACTTATTGCCTTTTTAAGAAGTCATTCAATCACATTTCATAAAAACTGGGAACACTATTATCAGCCAAAATAAAAGAAGTGGCATGCAGAATGTAGAAGACAATTGCACGAATTCTTGCTCCCTCCCAAGACTAGTTAATTACCTGTTGTTACTTACCTCTGTTCATGTCAGGTGCTGCAAGAAGAAAGCGATTCAGTACATACTGCAGTATCATTTAAATACAGACATGAGTGGTATAAATAATCTCAAACCTAGAGTGGTTACTTTAATAAGTCAGTAAAGTTCAAGAACATGAAAGAAATACTCACCTTCTTTAACGGTGACGATATTCTCTCTCTCTGTCTCGTTCTCTGTCACGATCTCTGTCACGATCACGATGCCTCTCTCTCTCACGGCTTCTTTCCCGGTAATAGTCATCATGACGATCTCTACTACGTGATTTGTGGCGCCTACTTTTTTCTCGTGACCTACTGTGGTCCCTCTCTCTGGATCGCTCACGTCTTCTAAAAGAAATTACTTCATTAACGTTTTCTTCAAATAACTTGTCATCCCCACGCCAGTTTTGTACTCTGCTTATGAGTATGAATTTGACCAAAAACAGATATGAGAGAAAGATCTGTTCATTGTGATGCAGGTGTATTTTTGTATGTATGATTAAAGATACCTGGTACAAACCGTGGTGGCTAAGAACTCAGTTACAGGTAGTAAGGGGCACCCATTTTCTAATCTAGCAAAGAAAAGTCAAAGTACATACTCAGAATGAAGGATGACTGAAATCAGCTGGGGGAAATGCACCACATCTCAAATGATCACTACAACATGGCTATCCATGCTAATCTGCATATGGAAAATATGTGCCAAAACCACTAAATTAAACTAAGAGTTAAATGGAAGCTAGTCAGATCAATTTTGAAAAGAGGCTTAATTAAAAGGCAGCTTTCCTAAGTTCAGGAAACCCTTATTTGGTTCCTTCACACATTTCTTGTGCAACTCAGCAAATCACTAAACTTCTTACGTGCCTTCTCTGTAAACTAGTCCTGCACTACGCCTTCTCTTTCCTAAGTAAGAGCAGATGGAAGAGGAAAGTTTTACCTGGATCCAGAACCATAGGACTTGGACTCAATTCCATGAAGGCAGTCCTGAAGAGAGCTAATAAGTACTTTGCAGCGATCATCTGCAGATACTTTGGACTGTTTGATTAAGGAAATTGCAGTTACCAAGGTCTCTATAGCACTTCCATAGTCCCCTGAAAATGATGTAAGATCAGGATCAGAAAATTATGCAAATTAAAACACAGATTTTTATCTGTAACAGCATTACCATTTTGAGCATCTTCTCTTCAGCAGCCATCTGATAATTTACTGTAGCACCAAATATTAAAATACTGTCCAGATCAGTACTTAAAAGGTTTTCTTAGGAACCAGCTGAAGCACAGTACAAAATCAGTCATAAGTTGTACCTAAATTCAGTGTCCTATTAGGAAAATGTGGCTTCAGGCCTTCCAGATTCCTAATTTTAAAAAAACCCTACAAACTCTTTTCAGTTGAGTAAAATAGCAAACACATTAATTGAGTTTTACTAACCAGCACTGGCATCTGATACAGCTCTCGAAATGGCACTGCTTGAGATCGCCCTATTTCTATTCATGATTTCTTCAAATTCTGCTTCACTTAGAGGTGTCCTTGCAGCATCCATTTCTCTGCAAGCAATAAAACTAGTATTTAAAAGGTTAAGGAGAACTTCAGAAGCTATCATTGCAATTTCAACAATCCAAGTTTGCAACTTTAAGCAGTGACAAACAGAAAAGAAAGCAGGATCTGGGTTTGGTTTTGGTTTTTGTTAAGGACCATTGTTATAGTATAAAATCCTGAAAGCTTAAAAAAAACCCCAACAAACCAACCAAACAAAAAAAACCCCGAAAAACAATTAAGACATTGCTGTATAAATAGACTTATTTTTTGTTCATCGCATCCATTTCAAACATTCAGCAGCACTTAATATTGTGCTTTACAAATATTTACAATTTTCGTAAAATCCTTGAAGGTACGTAAATAGATATTCCCAACTGAATGGATGTGGAAATACATGTACATGGGCAATGCAACTTTGAGCAAAATTAGAGATAATTTTCATAACAGTACTGGAATCAGAACTATATGATCCTGTTTCCCAGATCTTAACTAAGACCAGAATGCTGTAACTTTTGAAAAACAAATATAGTTATCATCTTTAAAATACTCGATTTTCTGAATGGTATGTCAGCATTTTACAGCAATTTTTTTTTTTTTTTTTAAATTTCTGGTCAAGTTCAAGGTACTCCAATTTAATCTCCATACTAGTCACAGTAAGGAGGAAGCAATAAAGCAGAATCCTCATACTCATTACACTTCAATTATCAGCTACCTATAGAGGGTTTGCAAAGTAACAGAAGTAAACCTAAATTTTCCCAAAAGTTTTGCAGTGTCCTATTAGCCAGTCTCTGTGTCACACAGAAAATTTGGAGAAATGTGTTAAGAGATAAATGCTGAGACTGTCAAACTGGCCCACTGCTTGATATTTCTAGAACAGTGTTAGTTCTTCTGGTAGAAAGAAAATGCAGAATAATAAGCAATGCTATCCTCTTAATTGCAAGAAGTGGAACAAGATCCTATAGCCAGTTTAGCATAAGAGGAAATGTCTAAAAATTCATACCTCCCTGAGTTTTGAGTATTATTTTTCGTGTGCCTCCCATAGAATGGAATATGTAATTTTTCTCTTATGGACATGTTATTTCCAGTGAAACGCCTATGATATATAATTAATGACAATTTAAATAGTTATGGATGATAGCTTTAACATTATTAATGAAAATACTGGACAGTAAGTTATACTGTCCTATTCCCACTCCTTCCCTCCCCAGACATTCTATAAACTGCAGACAACCTTGATTTTGTCCATCAAAAAACACCCAACACCTTATAGTCTTAGATTTCAGGCAATTAAGCCAAATGCTTGAATTTCTATAGGGTTTTTTTTGGTACATGTACAAATGCTTGGGGGAGTTTTAAACTTTGTGGTAAAAAAAGAATCAAAGCAAAGCATCTTTGCAGAAAACATTTTAAGCCAGAAAAGTGTGTCTCATGCTAGCAGTAAAATTACTACTGAAAAATTCAAATCTAACTACGTAAAATTGTCTCTTACAATTTATGCCAAAATTTTTGACAAATACAAATATGGTGAAAATCAAGAAACAGCAGCAAGACAGAGATGCTTGAAATCACAGATGAAAAAGATGTTTCAAACAAGATGTGAAAAACTTGACAAGTCAAGTCAGGGACTTAAGAACTCTGTCGCAGATAGGATTAACCACAGAAAAAGCCACTGCTACAAACACAGCAAGATTGCACCAAATGAGCAGAAACATCTTGGTAGGAAAGGAAGGTAAAAGTCTTGCAGCAAATTCACACCTCGCTTTTAAGACAAACACTAAGTTTTAATTAAATCCTGAAGAAAAAGGGGCAAGCAATGCTGCTGAAAGATGAAAATGGTATGAGCTTGGTAAGACCTCAACATATGCACATATTTGAAAAAGAAAACTCCAGAGCATTCTTAAAAGGCAGCCTGCAAAGCACGATGATACAGGTAAAAGTCAGAATTTCAAGTTAAGACAGAAGCACAACTAGAAGCTGCTGCATAAGAAGTGATATATAAGTTTACATGTAGAACACATGGAATGATGACACTGCCAAATAAAGCAAAGACAAACAGTTCAGAGCTGAAAAGGGAAAGTAAGATTACTGGTGTTGCATTTCAGGATTTTCTTCCTGCTGCAAACGTGTTTCTCAGATTTATTCCCCTGGAGAGGTTAAAAGGGGCAAACTACAGGACTGGTGGGATCCCTCCTAGCCCTACTTCTAATTGTTCCTAACATTTGCATTAAAAGGGAAAAATCAAATGTTTCCAACAAGAGGAACAAAATCTGCTACCCAAACACATTAGACCAAAAGAACTCACCTTCCAGGTGGCCCATAGTCACCTCTGTCATATGGTGGAGGTCGGCCATATGGATCTGTTGGAGGTGGGCCACGGCTGTCTGAAGTGGGTATGCCACTATTGGCAGGTGGGGGGAAGAAAGCTGGATTCACATGTGGTGCCGGTGGTGGAGCACCTGGAGGTGGCCCAGGGAGATGTGGAGGAGGTGCAAGAGTCAGGGGTGGCCCAAGAGGGCCAGGCGGACGAGGGGGAAATGGACCCGGAGGTGGAGGTGGACCCTGCTGAGGCGGTGGTGGACCTGGTGGTGGCCCATAGCCTGGAACTGGTGGAGGAGGGCCTGGAGGAAGTGGCCCAAGTGGAGGCTGACCAAAAGGCTGTCCTGGAAACAGAACTGGTGGTGGTGGACGATCACCACGATTAGGAGGTCCAGCTAATGGAGGTGGGAGGACCTGACCAGGAGGTGGAGGGCCTGGTGGGCCTGGTGGGCCAGGAGGACCTAAGGGTGGACGTGGGGGAGTTTGTCCAGCTAAAATAAAAAAAAAACAAAAAAACAAAAAAACAAACAAACAAACAAACAAAACAACAAATAAAATAGAGTGAATAAATACAAAGAAATAAAATTCTTAAAAATTCTTCCTTTTTTTATTCTTAAAAACCACAACAAAGGAAAAAGAAAGCAACCCTCCCTCCCTGAACATTGTGCAACATGTACAAGACATGCATGTTCGCGCTTTGGGTCCAGTAGAATAGAAAATTTTTAACTTATCTGCGTCTATTGATACTAGATAACTAGAGAATTTAAAGAGAACAACATTATTTTGAAAACTGACAACTCCCCTCCTCAAATCACTTAATCAGCTGCTGTTGTTTCCAAAACCCACAAGAAGATTACAAAAGCTAGAAAACATTGCATCTTACTGCAGCTAGTCTTTCACATGGGGCTTAGGATAAAATATACATTAAAAATATGAGAGAAGCTGTATTGGAGAAAGTAATGTAAATGCAGTATCCAAAGCTACTTTCAGATTCTCATTACTGTTTTTTCAATTTGACTATGTCCCTTGGACTGTTGGTAGACAATTTATTACTGAATGACATTTACTAAAAAATACATCAGCTGAAAAAAGAACTTCACTGCAGTGCAAACCTAATTGTTTAACAGATTTCTTCTATATCAGATACCTAACTAAACATGAAGACCTCCTCTTCAAATTTCTGGTGCCAACTAACTGACCTGTCAGTGGGCATGAATCAAAGCTGAATTTCTGACCACATGCAAACTTGTACTACAGTAAGGAAATTAGTTACTTTACACTCTGCAACACAGGCATTCTCTGCACATACAGCAAAGCAGAAAATCTGAACTATACTACACTAAAGCCAAATCAACTTGCTAACATGATCTATTTTAACTTTTTTCATACTTAAAATACATATATTGACACAGTATAAAGAATGTTATCTAAAAAAGCTCTTATCTTGCTATCAAATTTAGTAAGTACAACTTCCTGTTGAATAGCAAGAAAGGAACAGTCAAATCTTACAATCTAGCTGTGAACACTGATTATGGTTCCTGAATTGCTTTGATCTTTATGATTTCCCAAATAAGTATGCCACACTGAAACAAGAAAACACAAGTAAGACTGAAACTCCCTACATAAATAATTTTACCTGGGAAAGGTGGTGGTGGCCCTCCTGGCCCTGCCGGTCCAGGGAATCTGTCTCCACCTGGAATGGCACCTGGAAAACGGCCCCGACCTCTATTACTAGGTGGAAATGCTGCTCGTGAGCTTCCTCCTGGGGGACCAGCTTTACCTTCCCCAGACATCTGGCCAGACTGTGTGGCTGCAATGGAAAAGCCGAAGTGTCATTACACACATCGAAATAGGTTAAAGCATTTCAACACTCGATCTAAAGTTTTATGCAGTGATAAAGCATGACCTTATGAGTACCAACTTGCTCCCCGTACCCAAACCCAATGCATTTAGGGAGGAAAACGTTCTTTGCTAAAATACTGTGCTCCATGCTAAACGAAGACGATCTGGAGAGACTGCCAGTCCTTCCTTCCATGAGGCCCAAGGCCACAAATGATTAGGACTGGGAAACACAAGACATGGTGCTGAAGTACAAGACAGAACTGCTCTTCCCCATTCTGTCATAAACACAGACAGTCCACACATTAGAATTTAGTCCACTTTGTCTACAAATGTTAAATTTCTAAATGCTCTTGTGCTTTTTTTAAATTACATCCACAAGAAACTGAGAAAGCATCGCCAGATGTTAAGACAAGAGTTGCACAAAGCTGCAACCTTTTTTAGAATGCAGTGGGTCTTCAGCGTATAAAGTGATTTATTTAAACAAAAATACAACTTAATTCACCTGGACTCTAAGTATTTTATTTTATTTTTAAACTGTGTAGAAATTATAAGACACTGAGCTAAAAACCTGCCATTCTACTTTTTCTGCTTTTTCAAGACACCTAAGAAAAGCTTACTTTTCCTTGACTGCATTTCAAATTGACTCAGAAACTGTTTATTACATGGAGTTACAACAGGATTCTGCCCATGCAATTCTCTTTTAGGCAACAAATCCATCAACTTTTTGGAGGATGCTTCCGATCCCACACCCACAAGGGCAAACCTGAAAGGAAACAAAGAAAGTTACAACAAAATTTTTCCATTTTCTGACATCCTGACACCTTATAAAAAAGATTACACACAGTAAGAAAAAGAATACTAGAAAACTAGACACAGAAATGGTCTCACAGGTCTTAATCCAGTTTTCGGAACAGATAAAATAATTTATTCTAGGACATAAAAGAAGAAAACAAAAGAACAAGTAGAAGATGCATCAAAATTTGTCACAACAAAGGCAGCTTTTTGGTGGAGTATCAACAGACTACATAACGAATTCATAGGACCAAGTTATTAAGCATACACTGCGTGCTCGTTACTGTTAAAGAGACAGGAAGGCACATTTATGCAGTGAAATTTCGGTTATCAGTGAAAAATGGGCTCAAGCACTTTAAACAGCTAATGGAAAATAAAGATGTAAAGAAAGATTTCATAATGAAGGTTGGGGGAATAGCATTTACACTGAAAAAAAACAAGCATCACCACCACACCAACTAAAATCTAGGAACAGTCTTAAATGAAGACAATGAACAAGCTTTAACTCACAAAATAATGAGACACGCAATACCATCACAAAAATTTATACCTGAAATTTAATTCATGAGTACGAAATTATATGCCAAATCACTTCTGGATCAATAAACTAAGATTAGCAGTTCAAAAATTGACAATTATGAAAATTAAGAACTCCTTCCCCTCCCAAACTTCAGTCCATGTACAGAAAAAACAAACGACAAGTTCTTACCCTTTAGACTGGCCATTAGCACGATTTTCAAAAAATTTTATCTCCAAAATATCATTTACCCCCAGTGAATGAACTGCTTCAGTTAAGTCTTCGTCTGTTGTCCACTGAAAAATATTTTTAATATTCAACTATGAGAGCTTATCTAAAACACCAGGTAAAGGGCAACTAAATCTTCCAATGATTTTTGAGTGTGTGTGTGAAATTGATCCAGACGAATACTTTATTCAGGCTGTCAATATATTCTGACTTTCGGAGCAGTCATTTTTATTTTACAATTCAACTATTATTAGTTCAGCTAATTCATACACATTTTACTGATTCCATTCATGTATTTCACAATGGGACAACTTAAATCAACAGTCAGGTTATTTACTTACCTATTAGTTCCTGAAATAATGTAATAACTAATGAAAAAAAACACCCATAAAGTATTCTTTTTCAAGTTTAGTCCTAGTAAGAAAATAGCAGAAAGGAAAAAAGCTCATGTTTTTATTTATCTTTTAAAATATATTTTTGCATGTGTGGGCCCTGAAGAACTTGATTTCAGGTAAACAGATAAAAGCTCCACTTAATTCAGCTACTGACCAGCTCTTGCACTGTTTGCTTAACTGCAATTGATTTTAAAATGCTTTAATGCTAACAAAGGTAATTGTCTTAAGGGTGAGCGCAGTTCAGTGAGTTATGATAAACCTGTTCATCTTGGACGGAGAAATAAGCCTCAAGACAAATACCTGAAAACAGTTATGTTGAAAGAGTCACTGCCGACGGTAAAGGTCCTGGAAAAATGTGAAAAGTAATTTCAAGAAAACCCCAGAGAACCTTCAACCTCCTTTTAAACTAAAACCTTCAGCAAGAGTTTATTAACAATTGGGTTTGTTTAATAACCTTGAAGTATTTACAGGCATGAAGTATTTAATAGTTTAAACTTGTTCTCTTCTTTCATTTGGTTCTCTGAAAACCTTAAGAACATAGTAGCACAAATATCCCTTCATAACACTTAAAACATGACAGAAACTCTGAAGCTTATATTTACTGAATATTTTCTTGATTTTTAAGATATCATGACAGCTCCAGACAGGCTCGCCAAATTTCAAGTAAAAGGAAAAAACCCCACAACCACAAATAAAGATTAAAGAAAACCAAACCAACAACAAAAACAAAACCACCTGATTTTTTTATACTCATAATATTTCATATAAAACATTTTAAAGCAAAAACATTCTATAAATAGTTCATGTCCATAATTAAAATTCCGGTCTACAACTAAACAGCAGTTAAGATACTTACCCAAGTGAGATTTCCAATGTACAAGGCAATTCTCTTTCCAGTATACGTATAGACAACATTTGGTGCAGCTCCTTTACCTACATCATCCCCAACAGATGGTGGAAGAGAATCCATGTAATCACGATCCTCTGGAGCATCTCCATTATTTGCAGATGGAGAAATTACATCATCATATAAATCAATCTGATCATGCCCACCATATTCAGCCTCCTAAAATAAAAAAAGACACCTTGATTACAATTAATACTACTCTTAGAACTTATTGAAGTAAAAAGTTGTGATAACTGCCATGTTCCATAGACACAGTCTGATCCACCACCTACACAACATCCCTGCTGAAAAGCTAAGCCCCAGTTTCATCCACATCAAAACATATAAAATTCTTATGACTCCTATTATATTCTAAACTTATGCGGAAAAAAATACTTCTGGTCACTGTTTTCCATTGCAATACTTTTGCCCTTGTAATACAAGCAGAAATCAAAAAATCCACAAGCCCCACTCCCAGAATTACACACATTAGAAAGCACAAGTGTCACGGTTTAACCCCAGACTGCAACTAAGTACCACACAATTGCTCACTGACTTCTCCCCTCCCCCACCACTCCATGGGGTGGGTGAGAAAAAACAGAAAAAGGTAAAACCTGTGGGATAAGAACAGTTTAAAAACTGAAATAAAATAAACTGCCAGCCCCTGAGCACTGATCAGGCCCTTCCACCCAACTCCCATCAGTTTATGTACTGGGCATGATGTTCTTCCATCTGATGCTTTCCTATAATACAGCAGGACCCATCAATAAGCGAGGTATATCGCATCTCATTTTCTGGTAGTTTATTATACAATGGGGCCCCTTCAGCACATGTTATCTCCTCCTCTAGTGACATTCTGAAATCTTTGTCTTCTAGAGAGTCCACGATCACTTCCAAGATTCTTGGCCAACTGGTATTTCCTATTCAAGCTAATTACGTGGTCACTGCAACCCACTTATTTCATGTAGCCCCAGCTGCATGATGTGTAGAGAAGATCCTCCTTTTGAACATCCAGCCCAGCACTGGCAGTCGCTGGGGAGCTGGAGGAGCTGTGCTGGAGTCTCAGGTGGAGCTGTGCTTCAGCACCAACCCCTTCCAAAGCAGCTCAAGCCCCTTGATTAGATTCCAGTATCTCTTTCAGCTGGAGTATAGGAAGCCTCAGATACTCTGTATTCCCAATTCCAAAAGAGAGAGGACTGGAGTCTCCCCCGGTGCTTTCTGCCAGACACTCCAGGTAGGGCCATTTGCCCTGGCTGCAGTATAGAGCACATTTTTACATCTTGCCCTGCCCAGACTGGCCAGGGGGCTATTGCATGAACTACGTCCCATTTAATTTGTTCAAAAGCTTGTTGTTGCTCAGGGCCTCATTTGAAATCGTTCTTCTTGTACGTCATTTGATAGAGAGGGCTTACAATTAGACTGTAATCTGGAATATGTGCATTCTCCAAAAACCCACAACACTTGAGAAAGCTCGTGTTTGTTTCTTACTAGTTGGTGGAGACACTGCTGCTGTTTTGCTGATCACATCCACTGGCATCTGACAACATCCATCTTGCCATTTTACTCCTAAAAACTCAATTTCTCATGCAGGTCCCTTGACCTTATGTTGTTTTATGGTAAAATCAGCTTTTGGAATAATTTGGACTATTTTCTTCCCTTTCTCAAAAACTTCTCCTGCTGTATGGCTTCACATGATGATATTACCAATGCATAGCAGGTGTTCCAGAGCTTCACCCTGTTCCAATGCAGTATGGATCAGTCCACAAAACTGGTAGGGCTATGTTTCTACCCCTGGGGCTCTGGATTCCAGGTCTACTGGACATTTCTTTAAGTGAAAGCAAATTGTGGCCTGTCAAAGGTGTAGAAACGCATTAGCAATATCAAATGTGGCAAACGACTTGGCAGCTTTTGACTCCAGCATGTCCAGTACGGCAGCACTCAGCCACAGCATGACTTCATTCAGGCCACCACAGTTCACTGTTAATCTCCACTCTCCGTTACACTTTCACACTGGCCACATGGTCCTGCTGATCACTGCTAGACTCTCCCGTTGATAAATCAGCTTGTGGATGGGAATAATGGTGTCTTGGTTGGTACAATGCTGCTGCTGGTGCAACGCCGTGGTAGCAACCAGCACCTGTTCTCTGACCTTCAGCAAGCCCACAACAGAAGGGTCCTCTGAGAGACCAGGCAAGGCAGGCAGCTGCTTAACTTCCTCCGCCTCCAAGGCAGTGGTACTGAACACCCACCAGTACCCTTTTGAGTCCTTGAAATACCCTCTCCCGAGACTGTCTATGCCAGGAAAGCACAGAACCTCCGGGCCAGACACAGTGGGGTGCTTTTGCCACACATTCCCAGTCAGGCTCACTTCAGCCTCCAATACTGCTGGGATCCCCCTCTCTCTCTCCAGAAACAGAAATAGGTTCTGCCCATGCAGAGCTGGATGGCATTGGGGTACCCTGTGCACTAGAGCTTTACACTCCTGTGGGCCTGATGTGCCAGGCCACAGGATCCATACACTCCTGCAAACCTAGCATACGACAATGGCGTGCTCTGGACAAGTTTCTGCTGCATGGGTCACAAGCACTGGAATTCTTCTGGGTGTGTGGGTGACTGTGCCTTGTCTGGGTCATAAGGAAGGTACTGGATATCTCTCTGGTGGTCCACTTGCCTGGGTGACATAGAACATCTTCCTTGACGGGATGTCTTTCCTTCACACTCCACAGGAGTTGCCTCCAAAAGGCTGAGGACTTGTGGCACTTTGCCCATCTCCCTGCGTCAATGCCTCTTTCCCTAGAAGGTGATCCCAGCTGCTTGGTTTCCCTACCCTCTAATTCCAAGCTACCAGCCCTGGTACCCAGCATCCGAGCAGTTAGGTGATCACACGCTCACCTGGGTGATGGCTAAAATCTTTTTGCATATCCCACGGCTCTCTCAGGGATAGGGATTGAGTTCCCTCTCAACAACAAGTTCCCTCTTGTTCTGCCTTTTTCTCCTGTTCTTGTGATGGCCCTGCTTTGTTCTCCTTTACTAAAGAAGCTCTCTTGTGTCCATTTCTTCTGGTGAAAAGGGGTGGCTGATACTGGCAGGGGTTGGTGCTCTGGGGTTCAGCTGCATCACCCATTGCAAGGATCTGAGCAGCTGCAGCACCTGCCCCATGGTTCGAGTAGCCACAGTGCCTGTCATGGGGTTTGAGTAGCTGCAAACAGTTGCTTAACCCTAAATGAGACCTGGCATAAAATCATGGACCCTGGCAATAAGGCTATGCTTGTTTCAACATCCCAAGGATATTCAAAATTTTCAAGAGTTATTGTCATTAGCCTGGCAGAGAAGAGGAAGATGTGGGATCATGTCTCCTCTGCAGGTTAACTCTCAGAGGATGAAAGGTAAAAGGTGCAATCATTAATAGTTTCCAACGGATCACTCACAAAGTACAAGGATGACAGCAGGGCTGAGTACAAGTAATAGATTACTTTCACAACCAGCAATTCTGTTGTATCATACGTCAGTGTTCACAGGATCATTGAATGGCTTAGTTCCAAGCCCCCAGCTGCAGGCAGGAATATCTTCCACTAGACCAGATTGCTTACATTAAAATACAATACAATAACTTCAGACCAGTTCCCACAGGTAATAAACAGCACAACAGGGGGCAAACAGTGGAAGTAAGGAGTTAAATCATAGAGCTCTGAGAACCAGCAGAATAGCTGAGAGCATAAAATCAACGCTGTGTCCAGTGACTATTAAACTAATATAACGAATGCTTATAACAAATTTGTTCTAGCATGTTCTAGTCTGATTTGTTGTTTTCTCAACCTGTCAAGCCCCACGATGGGTGACAAAAAAAGTGCTATTGTGGTTTAACTCCAGCCAGCAACTAAGTACCACACAGGCATTTGCTCACTCCACCCCCAAACCCTGTGGAACAGGGGAAGAGAATCGGTGAAAAGGTAAAATCTGTGGGTTGAGACCAGTACAGTTTAATAACTGAAACAAAATACAAAAATAGTAATGGTGATGAGGAAAAAGAAGACAACAAAAAGAGATGAAATAATGGACAAGACAGACAAGTGATGCACAATACAATTGCTCACCATGTGCTGAGCAATGCCCAAGTCCATCCGCAAGCAGCAATTGCCCCTCTAAGCCAGCTCCCCCCAGTTTACTGGACTCTCATACCCTGCTCCAGAACAGAAACTGCCTCACCAGGTTTTGGTATCACAGATACTTCAGCAACCAGTATAAATTTGTATCTAGAAACTCACAGAAGCATCCAAGACAGAATAGTTCAAGGTACCAGATAGAGCAGCTAGAGAGAACCAAGCTGGACTCCACAAAACACAGGCTGCAAAGCTAACGATGTCTGCTGTAAACCCAATATATCCACAATCGTGATCACAAGATATACTATCTGTATGAAAATATTATCAACTACTGCTCATACAGGAAAAGTGTAACTAAAACAAATAATGCTAATTTTAAAAAAACCCAACAGGTAAACTGAGTTTTGGCATTGTCAATCAAGTAGATTTAATTCTCAGTAACCTGCATTGTCCCAATAAACTTCAGTAGAAAAATCTCCTTCTTAAGGTAAGCTTATCACTATTAAATCAAGGGTTTCATATTTCACCTAGTCTGTCCCTCCTATCACCATAGCTAACGAAATCAGGTTCACAGAACTGCCTGAGACAGGCCAAAACATGACATTTTACAGCTAGATTAGCATTGATGTCACAAGGCAATTAAGGAAGTCCTCTGCTAAATGTGCAGTAATTCTAGTTACCTGTGTATACGAACGATGACTTCAGGGAAGTAGAATTTAGTCTTGGTAGATGCAAACAGACAATCACCAATCTGCACCAGCAGATGTACGTACACTAACCTCTCTGAAGTCAGCATTGCCAAAACACCAGAGTAGGCAGGAGTCCACAGCTCTGCTGCACTCCCCCAACGACAAGAAACTCCTTGAAACAGATCGTTTGTATCACACAGGCTTTCAGCTCACCATCAGTGGAGGGAGAGAATTATTAAGGCAGCAGAGTCTGCATGTAATTGAGAGAGGAGCAGAGCAGGCAAAGTGCCTAACAGCACCAGTGTCTTAATTTAAATAAATAAAGACACAAGAGAAAAAAACCTGATGTTGTTCACTATAATTTCTTCTTACATTGTTCTGGTTTTGCAGACAGCATGGAATTGATTCAGTTACCCATGTGTCAGCAAGGTGTGTGTTTAGATAATCAAGAATGATCTGAACTAGCAACTCCAAGTGTAGACAGAAGAGAAGTGTCCTGGTGGATGTTGCACAAGATCCAACAACCTTTTCTCCTTCACATGCGTTCTGTGGAAACTTACCTAAACACACCCTTCCTTCCTAGATGCAGAAAAGGAAAAAAAAGTACAGGAAGCATTACTTCTCTTCTCAGCTATTTAAACAAATGCTCTGCCTGTATCAGGAACCAGTTTTGACCTCTTCCAACTTCCTTAGTTACAAGAAGGACATCAAGCATGAATAGAAATTATTTCTGCTCAATTACTGTGATTCACAACCTTGCAGATGAACATGCTAAGAAACAAAGTGAGCACCACTGTTTTGGCCCCCTCTAAAACCAAATCAGACAGCAATGCATTTCCAAAGTCTAGGTTTTAACTAGACCACAGTCTGAAATACTTCATCATAAAATCAGGACTGAAATTCCACATTCTGTGCTAATAAGTGGAACAGGGTGAAGCATTCCAATATGAAAGCCATAAACACATGGAACTTCATGTCCAGAAGGGACTAACTAAACATATTTGGTTTTTTTTTTGGAACTTAGCAGTCATACTCCTCTGAGCTGCAGAGAACCACTCACTTCCTTTACAAGAGCTGTTTTGGAAATGGCTTTTGTTGTTGTTAAGCAAAATTTCTTTAAGCCGTCCATACGTCTGTTAGACTCGCTTTTTCTGCAGGACTTTGTCCAATTTAAGAGTTAAACACTAAAACACATTTTAAAAAAATCAGTGAGGTAAATAATGTTTCATGAAAAATATTTACTGCTGCTTCTGGGAAAAAAAAAAAAAGAAAAAAAAAGAGAAAAACAAACTATCCAGCTTCCCCCTTGCCTTGTTTTCCATTCAAGTTACAATATTTGTGGTCAAAAACTCTAAACACGTGCCAGTATCCTCATGTTAAAAAAAAAAAGTTTGTAGGTCCTGAAGAATAACAAGTTAAAGACATAAGCAAAAATCTTTCTGGTCTTGATTAACTGTCTGAACATACAAACTGGAACATTAACAAAAAAGGCGGCCTTTGATACTCCTAAAACAGCAAGCTGCCTATGGCAGAAACATCCAGCAGAGTGGACAAGTTTGTTAGACCATAGGATTCACGTTTACTCTATAGGCCCAAATGCTCTTGGCTCTACTGGCACAGCACTAAAATTTAAGCAACCTGATTCCTTGTAACTAAAAATTACACAGTAATTACAGAGCTACAAAGAATTAAGTAGTCAAAAATATAAACTAAACGTACATAGTATCACTGTTCACATTAAAACAAAGTGAAGAGGTGCCAGATAAGAAGGTCTCAAATTTTTCTGGAGTTTGATATTTACCAATATACAGAAATAACATCTTCCCAGGGGCCCTTTCAGCAGAACTGGCAAAATGCATATGCCATAACGTATGGTGTATATATCTTATAACACACGCAGGTCCGACAGCTTATGCTTTTTACGACCAGGACAGCCCTTCTGAGTAGAAATTTATTTTACCACAATGTGTCCATCCCCTCCCATGATAAGACACATGTCTTTCCAACATAAAGGCTGTTTTTAATAACTGGCTTTAACTGGCCACTAAATGCTAGCTTTTATTATTTATCACACACACAAAAATTTCCTTTGTGCTACAGATCTGGAGTCAAGACAGCAACTAGCACATTCCTTAGATACTGTAGTTTTCAGATAATTAGTCTCTTAACTGCCTATTCCATCTAAATAACTTTTATTATCCAGTTACAAAATACAAAGTCAAAACTCTTTCGTTCCTAATTCGTTACCATTTAAATATCAAAACAGAACACTATAGGCATGTTTAGACATATCCACAATGCAACTATTCAAGTTTATTCATTAAGAGTATAAACAAAGCAAGCACCTTTTCCACAGCATTAAAATAAGATATCCTTAAGTTCTTTTGCATCCTCTTCCTGATCAGAAAGATGTGTATAATAAAAGGTTTTTACTGTTTAATTACATGCATGAGCACACGTGGAAAAAAACCCCCGAGCTAGGGAAATGCAAAGCTGATCAGAGCATGAGGGATCTTGACAACGCACAGTCGAATCTTCATGAGCATAAGAAAGCACCTCAGTTTGCCAGCTGAAGCAGCAGGCAGCCTCAAGTCAGACCCAAACCTACACAAGCTCCATATTATCTCTGTATCATGCAGCAGCAGTCTAGGGTTTTGTGTATAAAACCCCAGCCTAATATTTGCTAAAGCACCTCAGCCTTACTGAGGGTCTTCTGCCCTCGAGAGAATGCCATCCTCAGCTATTTGTACGCAGGTAACAGCTCTCACGAGCAGCACAGATCTCCTCTTGAAGAGCAAGATGTGTAACATGTAGGGAGATGCTCAAGGTAAAATATGCCACGCAATAGCTATTTTTAACAGGGCACGAGCAATGCATGCAGGAAGTACTACATTTATGAGGCTGTCATCTCAAAATGAGACTTTAAACAAATAGAAAAGACTGCTGGATGGGGCAGCCAGCTTAGAAGAAAATACTGAAAAATTACTCAACCAAGTTCTCCAAGAGAAAAAAAAGAAAGCACAATTTAAAAAAAAATTAATTGGTCAGAGCCAAATCGACTAAAGCTGTTAGCTCAAGGACAAAAAATATGATTACGAAGAACAATAAGTTAATAAGAGTAAGAGGCAACACTGACAGACGATGAGCTTCAGATGGAATAGGAAAGATGCATTTTCAATAAAAAGATCTGATATCAAGTTAGTCAGCTCATTGCAACCAACACTAAATACAACCCAAGACAGTTTACAGTTGTCATCCATTTTAACCAGCTTGTAAACCCATGGCTCTGTGGTCTTTATTTCACCTTTATAACCTATGGTTCATTCAGTGCTAATCAAGCAGAACATCCCTCCCCTCCTTCTCTTGGAAAAAAGGCATTAAAAATCCCAGAACCGCCCCAAGGATGAGTACCTTGAGGCCCAGAACAAGACAAAACAACCAAGGGAAGTTTATCCAGTCACAGGTGCTAAACGAAGGGTTAACTCCAGATGCAAACAAAAGGTTTGTCCCAGCTTGGGTATAAATACAGCTACATACTGCACCCACAAGCATGCAAAGCTCCACAGCATATTTTTCAGTCCCCGTTACTGCCAAAACCAGAGGAAAGGGTTTCTATAGCCCAATTCAAAAAAATATTAGTAAGTCAAATTAACATAGAGCAACAAAATCAAAAAACAATAGTTCATTCAACAGATAAAAACACTTTTTTTAACAAACATGGTGTTCTGTAAAATGCCCTCTACATAAACAAATTAATAATACAAATCACTTTCTCCCTAAAGCATTTCCTTAACTGTCATCTTCACACATCCACAGAACTATGCACCATCTTACCCATTTAAGCTGTCAGCTTCAAATCAGGAACAGTAATTCACGAATAAAAGTCTCTAGACTACCTTTCTCGATGTCAGAACTAAGAGGTAGTAACTAATACAAGAACACGCCTTCTTCATATCCGACAGAAGGAAATGGGGAAGTGCAGAGGTGTCAACCTCTCACAGTAAAACTTTTATATTGTCTTAAGACCTGCGCAGTTCAACAATATTACTTTAAATAGAAAGTCACAAAAATTAAATTTGCATAAGAACAAACAGCAGTTTTTTGGGAGTGTGTGAAACAGATAAAAACACAGAAGAAAACCCCTTAAAACAAGCAAACAAAACCTCTTAAGTCAAGCTGATGGAAAAAGGGCACTAGCCTCTTCTCACCTTTCTGCCCTATATTTTGCAAGATTTATGAACTGAAGCAACAGACTGCAGAAATGCAAACCCAGCAGGGAAGCAACAGCCGTGAATACAGTGAAAAAAGCAAAAGGGTTCCCTGCCTGGTGGAATAAGCTAAACTAAATTATCACAAGACTCTCTTCATTTGTACCACCATGGCCACAGAGAATATCAACAGTAATAACAATCTGAGTAGACCAGGACCGTGTGAGTGAAACAGATCATTCCCATCTCTTCTGTTCTGGCACTAACTCTCTCCACTATACTTACAGCACACAACTACTCTACTCTGAGGGCTTCTGCACACATGAATTTACACAAACACTACCAGATTCAAGTGAGGGTTTTTTCCCCGAAAAACTTGATTTGTTATCAGTTTTATCTAGAATTGATTAAACCAAACTCAAGTTATCACAGAACCTCAAAATATGTACTCTTCTGCTGAACGGCGTTTGTCCTAGGGTTCATTCCTGTTTAAATTCATATAATGGCTCTTCAACTGTAAGGGAGAAACCTCCATATGCAGACAAACTAAAATCAAATCGGTCCTCTTCATCATCTTCCTCTTAGTATGGCATTCTTTCATAGTATACTTTTATGAGACTACCAATACTTAGAATTACTGTATTAATCGATATCTGAAGAAATGAAGTCTGAGAAAGTTACAAACTGCTGAGAAAGTTACAAATTACCTGTGAATTCCAAAACCATTACCTATTTCCCAGTTCTCTGTAGGGCAAGCGGGCATACAGCTGGGCCCTGTAAGTGCATGAAAGTGCAGTTGTTCCCGGTTATTTATGCTCTAGCGCAGGAACAAAGCAATCTGGGGCAACTCAACCTGGAGAAGTGCAGCACTCGCTAACAAGACAGATGGCATGTAAAACTGATACAAACATCGTGTTTCGGTAGGAAAGTTAGCACACGGCTATTTGGTAAAGACGAGAGACAAAAAAAAAAGAAAAAGAGGACTAGAAAAGTGGACTAGTTTAAATCCAGAAAAGTTGTTTATTTCATCCACAGTTCCTCAACAAAACGTGAACTCGTCCTCTAAACAAGGCTTGCGCAACTTTTTAAAATGGAAGATAATAACGAATAAGAAAAACTAAAAAACAAACTACAAAAAGCAGGATACTTTCACCAGTGCTGCAGAATAAAGCCGCACTAGTTCCGCCTCCCCCGCAAAGCGCGGTCGAGAAACAAGCCACCGCTCGGCGGCTTTTTGATTCATCTGCGAACAATGGCAGCGCTCCCCCCCCGCCGCCGGCGGGAAGGGGCCGCTCTCCCCGCGGCATCCGGGAGGGTCCCGTCCGCCGAGCCGGCGCGGGAGAGCCCTCTGGAGCGGCCCCTGAGAAGGAAAGGCAGAGAGGGAGGAAGGTTGGTAAGAAGCGAAAAAGCGAGGGAGGGAAGGAAGGCGCTCGCCCCCGGCGCGTCCAGACCACCGGCAGCGGCCCCGTCTCAGCG
>VWZT01016889.1:128587-140538 GCA_013397055.1 Pachycephala philippinensis | reverse complement strand
CCTTTCCCTTTCCCTTTCCCTTTCCCTTTCCCTTTCCCTTTTCCCTTCCCTTCCCTTCCCTTCCCTAGTGGAAGCTGTCCCCGCTCATGGAAGTGGGTTTGGAATGAGATGAGCTTTAAGGTCCTTTCCAACCCAAACCATTCTGGGATTCCATGATCTTTCCAGCCCCAAATTTTATCTTATTCCCCTCTGAGGCCTCAATTGGCTTTGGAGCCAATCCTTGGAATCACCCACGGTAATGCTGGGTGAACATCAGCCACGGGAAACAACTTTGCTGTTTCTCATCCCAAAAAATCCCCTTCCGGCAGCAGGGATGAGGAAAGGTGATGGAATTGTGACTCTCCATCACCCTGGGACACCCGGGGACACCCAGGGGACAAACCTCACCTTCAGAGTTGGTGACAGAACCGCCCTTTCTGTTTTATCCATAAAACCATGATGCCTCCCTATGGATGGGTGATGCCCGTTGGGAAGGGGGGTGACACATCCTCGACATTCCCACACAAATCCATCCATCCTGGCTGGGATAAACTGGTTTAACCCACACCACGTTTGGCACACCAGCTGCACACCAAACCTTGCCTAAAAAAGGTCTTGCCCAAATCCCAGTGTGGAAACCTGCAGTCCTCCACCACATGGAGATTCCCGATGCCGCTGCCGGATTCCAGAACTCGTTAATATTCCGACGGCTCCGATGTCGCTCTCTAAACGACGGCTGCTCTTGAAGAGAGATTTTTATTTAATTGGGCCCCGACTCCACCGCGTGTGGCCTTGTCAAACACCTCGGCAGCACTCCTCAGAAAATAAAGGAAAAATTGGGAAAAGCGAAGGGGGCAGGGGAGGAATGGGAAGGGGAGGCTGGAAGGAAGCGACCCCGAGCCCTGCTTTGAAAGGGAAGCAAAGAGAAGGGAGCTGTCAATGGGATCAAGCCGGCGGTGGCCGTGAAAATCCTGGCAGCTCCCGCTCCACCAGGATGGGGAGGGAAAGCGGTGGGAATCCACGGGGCGATCCGTAAGGAGATGAAGGCGGAATGACAGCCCCTGAGGCTGGCAGGGTTTGAAAGGAGAACACACGGGAGCCAAAACCTGCGGAGAGACACTTGCAACTTCTCACTTATTCCCTTTGACAAGACAATGGAGTTTTCTTTCCGTCTCCCCCCCGGTCCCCCCCCTTCCTTGTTTTTTAAAGTGGGTCCCACAGGGAGAAGCAGAGAGTTCTCAAAGGATGAAACAACCGGAGTGATGGAGAGAGGAGGAGGGAAAAAGGGAAGAAAGGAGGGAGCAGCGGAGCTCATTTCCACACGGGACTCTGCTTTAGCTGGGAGGAAGAGGAAGGATTGAGCCAAGAGGGGCATTTCCCTCCCCTCGGACTCCCAGGATTCCCACTCAAAAGAGGGGATCACAGACTGGGGAGGGGGACACCGAGGTAGGATGCAGCCAGAGACCTGATTCCATTGTGATGGGAAGTTTCCCTGATTTCTCTGTGAGCTGGGAGCAGGGATTATGGCAGCTGGAGGAAGGGGAGCAGAGCAATGAGTCCTTCTCTGAGTTGATTCTGTGCCCACTGGTACCAGGGAAGGGAGGTTGGATTTCCGTGCTTGACAGAATTCCCAGTGAAAATGGGGATCTGGGTGCTTGGCAAAGCCACCTTCTCCCTCCCAGTCTTCAGGCTGTGAAACTGGGAAGACTGGGAAAATGCCAGTAAGGATTGCCGGGCTGTGTCCCCTCTGTCCCTGCAGGGGCATGAGCTGTGGCCAGCCCAGGGTGAATCCCAGCTCCAAGGCTACTCCAGGATTTAATTACACTCTGGAGAAACCCTCCACCCCTCCCTTCATCTCCTCCTAAGTTTTCCAGGTGAGATTTCCCACAGAAAGAGCTTTAAGTGGACCTAATATCCAAAATAACTTTGGGGGAAAGCTTTTTCCTGAGTGTTTCTGCCTTAACCTCATCCTTGTCTGTCAGAGATAGTGGGAGGGAAGGATGGGACAGGCCTGGGCCAAAATGGGATCAGGATGCTGCAGTCTTGGATAATTCCAGGGAAAAAAATTTTTTTGGAAGCTCTTCTCTGTCCCATATGTAAAAGAAATTTTGGCTTTCCCAGAAGGGAAACAGGATGGGCCCAGAGCTTGGCAAAAGATTCTGGGAAGGACAAGGAGCTGTTTTCCAAGCGGTTAATTCCAACCTTTTCTTATTGTGCTCAGGTTGTATCCAAGGAGGAGAGACCCCCTCAGCCTCTCTGGGATTCTGCTCCTGGGGAGAAAAATTCCTCTTCTCAGCCATGACTTCCCATATTCCAGATTCTCCCTGTTGTCCTCCTGCTGTGACACTTCGAGACGAGTCTCCCTCTCTCCCCTCTACTCCCTCCCACCAAGGATTAAATGAGTGACATCAAAAATTTGGGAAGCACTAACCAAAGAGCTGGGAACGGCCACATGGCCACATTCCTGAATCCTGAAATCTCACCATTTATCCCTCTGCATAACCACTGAGCAGGAGCCACCATCAACCTTCTCATCATTTCCTAGCACTGGGTGAAGGAGATCAACACCATAACCCACATTTTAGGGGGATAGGGAATGAAAACATGGAAAAATGAGTCATTGGAAAAGGAGGATCCAGGGTGGGACATTCCTCACTTACCTTCAAGGACCTGCAGGTGATCTGTGTCACCACCACCCTTTGTGGTCAGCGGGCTTTGTCATGGAATGGTTTGGGTTGAAAGAGATCCTAAGGATCATTCAGTTCCAACTTCCCTGCCAGGGACAGGAACAGCTCCCACTATCCCAGGTTGTTCCAAGCCCCATCCAACCCGGCCTTGGACATTTCCAGGGATGGAGCAGCCACAGCTTCCCTGGATAGCATATTCTGGGGCCTCACCACCCTCACAGGGAAGAATTTCTTCTCTAAATCGAACCTGAATTTCTCCTACTTCAATTTGAAGCCATTCCCCTCTATCCTGTCACTCCAGGCTCCTGAAAAATTGTCTCTTCCCATCTTTCTTGTCTTCTTCACATACTGGAAAGCCACAATTGCATCACTCCAAGCTTTCTCTTTTCCAGGCTGAAAAATCCCAATTCTCCCAGCCTTCCCTCACAGCAGAGCTGCTCCATCCCTCTGATCACCTTGCTGTCTCCTCTGGATTCATTCCAACATCTCCATGTCCTTCTTGTGCTGGGAATCCCGGAGCTGGAGGCAGCTCTGCAGGTGAGGTCTCACCTGAGCAGGGCAGAAAGGCAGAATTCCCTCCTTTAATCCTGGACTGAAATCCATGTCCCTTCCCTGAGGGAGTAAAAGCATTTGGAAAATCAGGGGCTTTATCAGGTATTGCTGCTCCAGAGTGACATCCAGGATGGGGATGGCCACGGTGGTCTCTGGAATGTCCCTATCTCTTTTCCATTGGGAATGGCATGAGAGGTGGGACAGTTGATAGCAGGTAGGGAAGATTTGTCTGAATTAGATCCCCTTTAAGACCCCTAAAATTCCCTTTCTGAGCTTCTCAGGAAGCAAAAAGGGACTCGAGGGTGCCTGGCTCAGCTGAAGATGCTACAGAAGCAGCGTTCGCATGGTGAGTGTGAGAAGAATCCCGTGAAAAAATGGGATTTTTTGTGCTTCTGTTTCTTTGGTGGCTCTGGGAAGGACATGTCCTCTGCCCTAAAGTGTCCCCAAAAAAGCCCTGCTTTCCCATCACCCTGAGATCTGACCTATTTTTTATTCCTTTTTTATCTCTCAGAGCACAGATTGAACACCTGGAGCCTGAGGCAGGTGCTGACCCCACAACTGGGAGCTGCCAGGCTCTGCCAACAGGAATGGAGAGGGGAATGGAGGGAAGGATATTCCCTTAGGATAGGTGACATTCCAGCCACCACCACGGCCCCACCTGCGGCTGGGAGGGTGACCTGGAGTCTCCCTGGAAAACATCTCAGCCATCCCAGCACCAGGGACCATCAGCTGGGTCACTTTTTTGGGGTGCATCCCGCCATCCGCCGAGTGGGAAAGGCGGATGTGCAATCCCTTGGGATAACCATCCCAGACAGGGAGCACAATCAGGCTGGCCGGAGGATGGGGGTCAAGAAGAATCCCACCTCCCAAATTCTCCCAATTCTCCTCAGCTGAGCGTGCCCAGGACTCTGGGAATCATCCTTCACCCCAACCCTCACCTTTATTTTCTCTCCCTGCTTTCCCTCTCTCTTTGTCTCTCCTTTCTCTCCACCCCTCCTCTCTTTGCCACTCCTATTTCTCCCTCTTTTTTCCCTTTTTCCTGCCCCGCTCGGGCAGGTTTGGAATTCGCATGGATCACACCCAGCTCACACATTCCCGGCGCTTTGCACCAGCTTTGGCCTCCGCATTTCCATAGGCAGCGGCTTTAATGGGTGCTTAGCCAGGAACTTTTTTTTGTATTATTTTCCCTGTGTGAATTACCTGGCCCGCAGCGTCACCGAGGAAGATTGGAAATGCTGGAAATGCTGGAAATGCTCCTGCCATGGACCTTTACACGGCACATTTTAGGATCCCCGCTGTGTTTTCTTTCCAAGGAGAAGAAAGACCTGTCAGCATTAAGCAAATCAGCCGCACGTCTCGCCGCCCTGAGCTGTGTCACACATGAATATCTGAGGGCTTCTTTTTCCCCCCTCCACCTTCTCCTTCCCTTCTCCCCTCTCCTTTCCCGTTCCCATCCTCTTGGTTTTTTAACGAAAGAAAAGTTTAATGCTCTCACAAAGGAAAGGAGAGGGAGAAATATCCATAAAACTCCAATTTAAACCCCTTTAACCCGTTCCTTTGCTTTTCCTTTCAACCGGAGAGCAAACCCTTTTTTCTTCCTAATGGGAAGAAGGTTTGCATTTCTTGAGCAGCTGGAGGGGGAGAAAGAGGAGGAGGAGGAGGAGGAATGTGGAGGGGAAGGAAGAGTTTCTGCATGAGGGTTTCGAGGAATGGAAAAACGGGGATGGAGCAGGACAGGAATTTCCTTTCTCTGTCTCATCTTGACTGCCCAGGCTCCAAATTCAGTGTCCAGTTGCCTCCAAACAAGGGAGAGGTGGATAAATAAAACACCAAATTATTAAAAATAGCGCAGATTTTAAATCTCCTTATTTTGGGAATAAATTTAGGGCCAAAATTAGGACCTTCCATAGAAAAAGACGGTCAGAAACTGCTAAAACTCAGGAGTGGGTGACGCCAGACACCCAAAATTGGCTCTGACTGGGACACCTCGTTGAAAGTGGTGTAGTTGAGTTATGGGATCAAAATTTGTCCCCAAAAGGATCCAGGAGTTGGTGTTCCCATCCTGTCCCAAGCCTTGGAGCAGCGGTGATCCCATGATGTGGGAAAAGGCAGCAAAGCACAGGGATCTGTGCCATGAGTGGAATTCCTGACGGAGATTTCTTTTATCCCTTTCACCAGACCTTCCCCACTCAATCTCCCAATTAGCAAGGAAGAGCAAATCCAAAAGTTCCGACTCATTCCAGCCAGGAAAGGGCTGGTAACATCCAAATATCCACACGGAAATGCACACACACACTTCCTTGTCCAGGCTTTCATTGGAAAGAGTCGGTGTGGATGAGCATCTCCAAATCCTTATCTTTTGGAGTAGGAAAAGCAGGAATGGGTTCAGCTCCTTTTCGCTTCACAAAGCTTTTCCTGAGCCAAAAAATTGCTGGGAATGAGTTGGGAGAAGAGAGAAGGAATTAAATGTGTCTCCTTATGGAATCTGAGTGAAAATCGGGGAAATCAGGGAAAATCAGCCCCATCCCAAACTCCATGGCACCTGGATGAGGCTGGGAGCTGAAGGAGCATCCAATCAGGCCTGAAAAACAGGAGAATCCATGTGAATCAACACCAGGGAATTTTCACTTCCTGTCCCTGGGATTGCCCACCCGAGTCATTTATCTTCCTTGCCCGTTAATGCTTAATTGATCCACGGCTCTAATTGACTGCACGGGAGACACACCGTGCAGAAAGAGCCGGAAACAAAAGCAGGATCCAAGGAAATCTGGGGGGTTTCCTGGATGTGCTGAGGGGAGCTCGTGTTGGGGAAACTGGGATGGTTTCTGGGCCTCAGGAATTTCCATCCATTGCTGTAAAAAAGCTCTGGGCTTTCACCTCCCTGCTCCTTGTGGTGACCCCCAAGGCAGGCTTGTCCCTTATCCTGCATGACCTGGAATTCCTTATTCCCTTTATGGCTCCTGAGTTTCCTTCAACCCCACAAAGCTTGGATTGTGTGGTCTCTCTCAATTTCCAGGGACAGATCCTTCCTGGGATCCTCGGGGTCGTCCCAAAGTGGTGGCCAAGAGGTTGATGGCTCCTGGCTTGTGTCAGCCCCAGGGTGACAACAGGACCAGGGCAGGGATTGTCCCCCTGTCCTGGCACTGCTGAGGCCACACCTCAAATCCTGGGATCAGTTTTGGGCTTCTCAGGACAACAAAAAAGTCATTGAGGAGCTGGAACGTGTCCAGGGAAGGGAACGGAGCTGGGGAAGGGTCTGGAGCACCCGGAGAGGCTGAGGGAGCTGGGAAAGGGGCTCAGCCTGGAGAAAAGGAGGCTCAGGGGGGAAATTCTGGATGTCCCCCGACAGGACATGGAGCCAGGGAAAGTTGGGTTTAGCTCCCAGGGAATGTGGGATAGGATGACAGGAAACGGCCTCAAGCTGTGCCAGGGGAGGTTTAATTGGGATATCAGGCAAAAATTCTTCATGGAAGGGGTTGTCCAGCCCTGGCACATCCTCCCAGGGCAGTGGTGGAATTCCCGTTCCTGGACGGATTTAACACATCCTGTGTGGATGTGGCACTTGGGGACGTGGTTTGGGGGTGACCTTGGCGGTGCTGGGAGAACAGTTGGATCTCCGTGATCTTTCCTAATGGAAATGATTCTGTGATTCCATGGCTACTGGGAATGGCCTCTTGTCCCGTGATTTCTGCAAAACTGTCCTTTAGAACATTTGGGAAGCAGCTCATTGGGCTGCTCCCTGACATCCCAGGGACTGCACTGATGGCTGAACAGCGATTGGATCCCAAATCCTAAGCCCGTTCCCTGCCGCTGCCTGAATCCTGACACAGCCCAGTGCCTCAGGAAGCTCGGTGAAATTATTTTCCAGTGGGAGAGCCTGAAACATTCCCAAAGCTTTGCATGGAGCCAAGTGAACGAGCTGCACATCCCGTCGCAATTCCCTGCCCGGCTGGGGCTGCCTCATGCAATCCCAGCTTCCCACTGTGCCCTTCCTGACTCCTGGGGACTTCCTGCCTCTTGGCTCTGGCTCCTCCACGCTCCAGCTCATTCCGGCTGCCTCCAGCTCTCAGCACATCCATCTGCCCCCGCTGACTCCATCCCTCCAGTGCCCGGGACACGCGCCAGGGCACGGGAATTGCGCATCCCGCCTTCCCCAGGGTGCTCTTCTTGGAATTGCTGAGCTGAGCAGAGCCACGCGGAGCTCTCAACCTTTTCCCCTCACCCCCAAATTTAGGGGAAATGAGGGGAAACGCTGGCAGAGCTGCGCTACCGTGGAGTTATTCCAAGGCTCGTGCTGCCTCCCTGCATCCCGGGATGCGGAGAGCTGGGATTTGTGCTGTGCTGTGGAGATGGTGGAATGATTTAGGGATGCGAGGCTGCCTTTGGATGCAACAGGTCCCGATGGATGCCGTGATGAGCCCTGCAGCAGAGCAGAATCCTCTAAACCAACAGACGAGCTCATTAATTATTAATTGCCTTGCACACTTCATTCATCAGCTCCTTCCCAGGGCAGCAGCACAGCTCCGGAGTGGGAATGGCATCCTGGCTCCCTTGAGGAAGGAGCAGAGGGCTTGGGATAGAATTAGGATGGGACAACTGGTTGGAAGCCCTGGATTGTCACCCCAGGCACAGAAACATCGTCCTCTGGGGGTCACACCCCATCCAAGAGGATTCTCTGTGGATTCCCCATTCCTGGAAGTGTTCAAGGCCAGCCTGGATGGGGCTTGGAGCAACCTGGGATAGGGGAAGGTGTCCCTGTCCATGGCAGGGGTTGGAATGGGATGGTCTTTACGGTCTCTTCCGACACAAAACATTCCATGATTCCATAGTTTTATGCCATCTCTCACTCACATTTGTCTTCTGATGGGCACTGAAACAGCCAAATCCCAGCGGAGACAGAGGTTTGGAAAACCAGTTGCAGTCTGACTCCTTTTTCCTTGGAAATATGGGTGGGAAAAAGATTGGATTTGGGGCTAATGGCCACTCCAGGTATTGCTCCATTAAAACATTCCCAGTTCCTACTCCGAAGGCCAACGAGAAAGAAAAGGATATTTTGCACTGCCTAATCCTTTTACCCTGTGAAACAGGGACACCCTGGAATTTCCCAATCAGGATGGAGCTGGAGTCTCTTTTATGGAAGCTACAGCTGGATTTCCATGTGAAACCACCCCGAAGCACCACAGATCCCCAACATCCTCACGGAGAGGAAGCACATCCCAAAACCCACAAAAATGCGTGGGGAATGAACCAAACCACCCCGGACAGCAGCTCCCGAGTGGAATGGAGAGGAAAGGTGGGAGCAGGGAGAGCTGGGAGGGAGGGAGGGAGGATGACGGGGGTGAGCTCCGCGCTTCCGAGCACTTCCCGGGAACGACTTTAATGCATCAGAAAGTGGAAAAGGTTTTCCCATCTGATTCTTGTCACGGGCAGCAGGACTAATCGGAGAGATGCCATTTCCAGGGGGAAGGAAAAAACCCCGGGAATGGACAAACCACTTTGCTCAGAGGGGCTGCTGCCCTTAAGAGGCTTTTATTGTCGAGGCTCCTCGGCTCGGCAGAGGTGCTGTCATTAGAGTGACACTAAAAGTATCCAAGGATTAGCGGTGACGGACGGACTGACCTGTCCCTGTCAAGCTTGGAGCAGCCGAGGGGGGAGGAACGGGGAGGAAGGAGGAGGGAGAAGCAGCTTTTCCCCCGAAACGGGTGATTCCCATCAAAACCAGGCAGCGCCGGTATCCAGCTCAGATCCTTTCCAATTATCACCTCCAATCAGTCCCTAAATCCCAAAAGATTTGGAATCCACCCGCTTTTCACGGAAATTGGGTGTTTTCCCTGCCTTCGGCAGGGCTGGATGAAGGACAAGCTTCCAGCTTTGAAGATGCCGCCAATCCACCCTTTTTTGCCAGGTTTTTGTGGGGAGAATTGAGGAAAGCCACGGCCTGGCAGTGCCATGAATGTCCCTGAGTCCCACCAGCAGAGAATCCCTTTCCTGATCTCTTATCCCTGCCCATGGCAAAGGGCTTGGAATTAGATGATCTTTAAGGTTGCTCCCAATCCAAACCATTCCATGATTCGCTCTCAATCCAGCTCTGATTTTAAGGGGATGTGGCTCTTGTTTATCTCTGGACAGAGCCAAAATTGTCTCCTTCAGCGACAGGCAGAGTTTTCCTTGAGGAGAGCAACCACTTTGGGTAAAATCCCGTTTTTCTCCCCCCACCATTTCATGGAAACCTCGTCCCTTGAGCTTGAAATAGGAGTATCCCTCATCCCAGGAGAGGTTGTGACCCTCTCCATGGGAAGAGCCCATCCCTAGATGCCCACATAGTGGGAAAACGTGGAAAAAACAGCTTTTTAATATTTCTTGTGGCTGTGGTTAAATTCCTCCCGTATTTCTGCAGTCCCTGCCAGAAAACCTCACCAGAGCCTCCCCTTTGGATTTTGGATTTTGACCTTGGCCAAGGCTGACCTGGGAAGACACCAAATTTCCTGCTGGAGTCCTTTCCCTAATCCCAGCATACCTCCCATCCCCGCTCCCCGTTTTACCTCTCCTCCTCGCCCCGTTGCAAGGGAGCATTTCCCAGCCACAGCTCCATTATTCTGCTCCCGAGGCTGAAATTTTCCTTTTAATTCTTCTCCTTGTGGAAAATGGATCTAATTTCCTTTCCCTTCCACCTCCCCTCCTCCTCCTAAGCCCCTTCCTGGCTGCTTGCAAAGAGAGGTTTTAGACACCAATTTCAAGGTGGATTCAGCCCTGGGAAATTGGGGAATTGAACATCAAGAAGTTGTTTGAGGCTGTGGAGTGGTCTGGGCTCCCTCCTGAGCTGGAGGAGTCCAACAAAACCCTTGGAAGTGCAAGTCCAGCTAATCAAGCTTTTGGAAAGGCAGGAGAACTCCTGGGGACAGGGAAGGGGGGGTTTCTTCAAACTCAGCTCTCCAGGAAGGGCAGGGAAACTCAGGGGACAGGAAAAACGGGAGATGAGGGAACGGGATTTGGGATGTGCTGGTTCTGCTGCGGGAGTCCTTGGCCGAGTCGCTTCCCACCCTTGAATCCCAGTTTTCCCACCAGTGGGAATCTGCTCCGGGTGACCTGGAGGAACAACCTGTTGTCCTTAAGGATTGGTTGGCAAAGCCAGGAAACGCCAAAGCCGAGGGATGTCAATGAGACCTAAAAAACTCCATCTCCAGAGAAATCGGGGATGCCCCATCCCTGGACCTGTGGCTATCCCACTGGACCTGCCAGGGTTGCATCCAAAACCTGGATTATATCAGGCACAGCTGAGTGGAAAGAGATCCAGGCACTTAAAACTGAATCATGGAATGGGTTTGGTTGGAAGAGACCCTAAAGGTCACCCAATCCATGGGCAGGGACACCTCCCGCTATCCCAGGTTGCTCCAAGCCCTGTCCTGGAATATTTCCAGGGATAAGGCATCCACAGCTTCTCTGGGAAACCAGGTCCAGTGTTTTTCCACCCTCATAGTAAAAAACCTTTTCCTTTTATCTAATTTAGGGATCGTATCCATACATTTAGTGGATATGGGAGCTCTACGTGGCTCCATGGAATCCATCAAAATCCAGGGAATGGCATCTTTTGGGAACAGCCACTTTTCCTTCTGCATAATCCGAGCCCCATCCAAGCTGCCAAATGGCATCGATTAAAAGCTCACCAAAAGAACGATTTTCCCCCAAGTCTGGGAATTTAACTCGATGCAGTGATAAAAATCCTGGATTTACATAATAAAGAGGATTGTGGAAGGAGGAAAATCCCTTCGGCCAGGGGAACAAAAAGGGATGAAGGGATTCCAGGCTGGGAATGCTGAATTTGTCCCACTGTTGCTGAAGGATTTGCACCAAACAGCAAATCCAGTGGAAAAACGACCTGGGAATATCCAAAAATGCTTTGCTGTCCTGTCACCCTCATATTCCAACTTTTCCTAAACTATTCCATGCATCTGAATAGTGGGATAATCAGCTCAGGACAGCAGGGTAAATCCATGATTTTCCGTACTCTGCCTCCTCAGTGCATGGGAAGCAGAATCCAGACCCTCAGAAAAAACCAGATATTTAAATGTTGTTTAAGGCAGATTAAAACATTCCCCAAATCTGGGAAAGCTGGGGCTATGGGAAGAGCATAATTCCTCCAGGAACAGGCAGGTTTCCTGGCTCCAAGTTGATTTCCAACGGGAATCACGTTTGTGTCAGGGATTCCTGCTGGGATCATAAATAAACCAAACCCCGACTTCCCACTTTTCCTGCAAAGCTCCGAAGACTTTTCCTTTGCTCCATGTGTCCCTGGAAGCGTTCAAAGCTTGTCCAAGCGTTTTTCTGACGCTCCATGAAAAACATTTGCTCAGCTCTTCTGGAAATCACGAGCTCTGGGGAAGTTGAAGGCGAGGGATTCACCTTGCCCTGGGCTGCTGGAAATCGCTTTGCTCCACAGCTCGTGTTGGAAAAGAGGGAGAGCAGCGGGGTGGGAGCCCAGGGAAGGTCGTGGAGGATGTGGAATGACAGTGGAATTTGGGACACGGGGCAGGAGTCTCCCTCCTGTGGTCTGGGTGCAGCGTCTTTCCCGGTAATTCCGTGCTGGGGAGGTTTAAGGGATGGAGAGGAGGGAAGGGAGGATGGAGGGAAGGAGATGGAGAGCCATGGGAATGGTCCCACGTTGTGCCAGCGGTGGGCAGGGGGCATCGCTGCACCCTCTTATCCTGGAATCATGGAATGGTTTGGGTGGGAAGG
>VWZT01016889.1:112748-128470 GCA_013397055.1 Pachycephala philippinensis | reverse complement strand
GGAAGGGGCTCTGAGGTCTCCCTGGATCCTTCCCTTCTCCAGGCTGGACATTCCCAGCTCTCCCAGCCGGGCTCCAGAGCAGAGGGGCTCCAGCCCTCAGAGCATTTCCGTGGCCTCCTCTGGACTTGCTCCAGCAGCTCCACATCCTCCTGCTGCTGGACCCCAGAGCTGCTTCCAATAAATCTTTCCTGCAGGCTACACTGGGACAATCCAGGAAGTCCTTTCCTGCAGCAAGGGATGGGACAAGGAGGCATTGCTTCAAATTTAAGGAGAGGAGGGCTAGATGGGATATTGGGAAGAAATTCTTCCCTGTGAAGGTGGGAAGGCCCTGGAATGGAATTTCCAGAGAAGCTGTGGCTGCCCCATCCCTGGAAGTGTCCAAGGCCAGGTTGGATGGGGCTTGGAGCACCCTGGGATAGTGGAAGCTCTCCTTTTCCACAGCAAGGAGTGGAATGAGATCACCTTGAAAGTCCTTCGCACCCAAACAATTCCACGATTCCATGAAGAGCAACCATTGCAGAGCCTCCCCAAAACAGCTGGTGACTCCAATTTAGGAATTCCCTGGTTTTGTAGGAAAAGAGAAGAGGAATTCAGGCAAACCCAGCCAACAAACATGAGGAAGGGACAAGGAAACTTTCCTCGGGCCCTTCCCCGGAGCCACCACGATTTGCTGATTTTCAGGATGCTCCCCATCCTCACGACTCCTTCTGGACCACGATGGATGAGTTGGAACCTCTGTCCTCCTTCCTGGAATTGCTTTGCCATCGGAAGCCGTGGCCGGGGGGTTCCCAGGGGTGGATGAGGATGGGGAGGAAGGGGGTGGTGTCCAGGGGGATTTTCCTGGTGTGGCGTTGTTGTGGATGGAATTTAATGGAGTTGGGAGATTCATCTGCTGCCGGGGAAGCATCCAGGGATTCTTTTCACCCCGGCACTGCCGGCAGGAACATCCTGGAGCCTCCGCAGCACGTAAGTAACTACAATGGGTGATTCCTTAATAATTAAAGATATGCAGCGCTTGGATTGCCTCCCAGAGCCGGAGCAGGTCGGGGAGAGCAGGGAGGAAAACTTCCCGTCTTACAGGAAATCTTCCCGTGCCGAAGCTCCCCGCGCCTGCCGGGGGATTTGGCTGGAATCAATTCTCCTCTGCCCGCGGTCGGAGGAAGCTGTTATTGGGATCCTGCCATGGATTAACTAAGCGACCTTGGAGTGCTGCTTCTCTCCCTGCCGTGCCTTGTTTTCCCCTCCCGGAGTTGGGATGCTGTCTGGAGGTATCCAAGTGTCTCATGGGAGAGGCTGGAACCTCCGGAGTTCGGAGCTGAGAAGTCTCAGGAGAAGGTTGGGAGTGTTTAATGGGTGATCCCAGACCTCTCTGAGATCACAAATCTGCCTTTTTCATGGAATCCTGGAATGGTTTGGGTTGGAAAGGACCTTAAAGACCATCTCCTTCCAACCCCCTGCCACGGGCAGGGATACTTCCCACTATCCCAGCTTTCTCCAAGCCCCATCCAGCCTGCCCTTGGAGGTGCTCTGCTGTTCCCACCTTCGTTGTTTGTCCTTAAACCACTTGGAACTTGAGCCAGCGTAGGAAAAAACAACATTCCCACCCTGGAAAGAGCCTCCAGGCTGGGCAGCTGGAGCTGGATATCGCACCCTGCTCCCTGCGGCCAGGACAGCTCGGACACGCCACCCGGGAGCCGTCGGGATGGTGACGAGCCCTCGGGCACAGCTCGCCGTTCCCTGACAGCTCCACTTCATTCCCAGCGCTGATTCCAGCCGACACGCGAGCGGATGGATGAACTCCTCTCTCCCGCTTTTTCCCAGCCTTGGAGAGGAACGGCAGAGCCCGGGGCCAAGGCTAAAATCCTCAGTTAACATTAAAGTGAAGGATCTGCCGGTGCTTCTGCCGGCGGCGGAGGGGAGAGGATGCGCTTTTCTCCGCATCCAGACGCGTGTCGGCTCGGCGGGAGGGGGTCTGTCTTTTCCCGGGATGGATGTCACCAGGGAGGGCGGGATGGGGGATGCTGACTCAGCAGCCGCCGCTCCACTGCCTGGAAAGACGCGGAAAAGGCGTTTGGAGCACCGCGTTTTGCGCTGTGGGGCTGTGCCCAGCTTCCTTTTCCTCCCCCAGGCGCTGATCCCGATCCAGGCTGAGCGATGTGACAGGAATTTGCGCCCGGGCTTGGCTTTTATCATGCAGATTGTGCATAAATCATGCTAATTGACCCCGGAGTCGGGGATGGCTTCAAGGTCAACTGGGATTAGGCTTGGAGTATCCTGGTCTAGCGGGAGATGTCCCTGCACGCGGCAGCGGGGTTGGAATGCCATCAAATCCCCTCCATCCCAAACATTTCTAGGATTTAATGGTACCACAGTGGTGTCAAACTGGTGCGAGAAGAGAACTCCACCTTAAATCCCGCTTTAACCCCCTCACCCCTATATTTAAGTTGCCATTCCCTCTGTGTAACAACTCTGAGTTGGATTTTAACTTCCCGGGGTGAAAAATCCTCATTTATTCCCGCAATGAGGATGGAGGGAGAGATCAGGGAGCTGAGGGACAGCTTACAGCAGGATGAGCCAGCTGTGACCCAGCATTCCCATTCCTCTGAATCCCCTTTGCCTCCCTCTGGAGCCCTCAGATTGTTTTATCCCTGCCTGGGCTTGTGCCTGGAGCTAGCACGATTTTTCCCAGATTTCCCGGCTTGCACAAGGTTTTCCCGCTGGGATTAACCCTTTGGAGAGGCAGGGACCTCTTGGAACCATAGCCCAGAGCTGATCACCTGAATCCCTGCAAAGTTCAGACTGTGGGGACTGAAAGGATGCAGCAGTGGGGCTCTGGATTTGCCAGCAGCTCTCCCAGGGTTGATCCAAGCCTCCTCCTTTTCCTGAATTTTCTGCTTAACTGAGGAGTCAAAGAAATTCAGATTTACACAACACTTGATTTGACAAGAAATGTGTCCTTCTCTTTCTGCTTGTGGTTATTTGAAAGCAAAGCTTTGCTTGGACACCAAAAAATCAGGGAATCTGTCCTTGGACATTCTTGTTCCTTACCTGCAGGAATCAGGGATGAGGATTTTGGGGGGTTTCTGCTGGATCAGGAGGCAGGGAAAGGCTCTGGATGTCCCTGCCACATGCAGGGCTATTATGGATAACTCAGCCAGGGATACTGGGAAATTTCCAGGGATTTCTGATGCTGCTTTCTAGGAAGAAATTCTTCCCTGTGAGGGACTGGATGAGGTTGTCCAGAAAAACTGTGGCTGTCCCATCCCTGGAAGTGTTCAAGGCCAGGTTGGATGGGGCTTGGAATAACCTGGGATAGTGGAAGGTGTCCCTGCCCACGGCAAGGAATGAAATGAGACGGACTTTGAGATCTCTTCAACTCAAAGCTCTCTGTGATTTTACGGAATTTGGGAGATGCCGCTGGGAATTCACTCCTTTCCGTGCCTCAGTTTCCCCAGCAGCAGGAGCAGTTCCTCCTTTCCCAGTTCCCGAGGTGCGGAGCTGGGAATTGCTCGGGCTTCGCTTCTTCCTCCAGGGCTGGATTTTCCGAGCTCAGCACTTCCGCAGAGCCAATCCTTGGAGCTGGTGAGGATGTGCTGGATACCCGAGCCGGGTGGGAGCAGACAGCTTTTCCATGGATGGGGCTGATCCCGCAGCCGGGCCGGGGCGGGGAGGGGAGCGGATCAATACCGGAGAGAGCTGGAATAAGCCGAGCTTTGTAAGCGAAGCCTGAGCTCTCAGGGCTCCCGCTAAAAAGGCCGTTATCTCCAGACATTCCCGGCTGTCTGGATCCTCTCACAATACAGAGACATTCCAACCAGGATATGAGTCAGCTCGCAGGGATCTCTCCCTGATCCGGCCCAGCATCACTTTGGGCTGCTGGCTGACGCTGCCCGGGTGTGAGTGACACCTCCTTTGGGGACAAGGACCAGCCAGGGAGTCCGTCCCTATCCATCCTTCCCGATTCTCCCCGCATCCCACCCGGAGCTGCAGCCACTGAGCTCCCCAGGCATCCGTGTGCTCATCCCGAAGTTATGAGGAAAACAGCCAGGGGAAAAGGCACCTGGAATTATTCCTTGATTTCTGGGCTCTGAGGGTGACTCAAACAATTTTCCTGGTCCACAGAGCTTCTGGCTTTATCCATGAAATCCATAGAGCAGGAAAAAGAACTGGAAAGACCCTCCACACCAACTGATTTTTGCCCAATAAAATCCAGCTATAAAAGCAGCACAAGGAAAGATGAAAAAGGGTTGTGTTCCCTAATTATGCCCCATCCAGGTCTCCTGGACACATTCCCGTGCTTTCCAGTGGCTCCAGTTTGGGGATCAGCCTGTCTGACCAGTCCAAGCTGGGACTGGGAGGAGAAAATGGATTTTGGGCCTTAATCCATGTCCTGTCTCTGACTGGGAGAAATGCAAGGCAGGATGGACCAGCGGAAAATTCCCAGAGTTTTCTCCCTGTCGCCAACAATTTGTTCTCTCGAACCAGTGTTTTTCCATCTGTATTGTGGTAGTGGATGGGTTTTTCCCTAAATAACGTTATCCATGCAGATTTCAACATCCTGGAGCAAGGAATTCCCTGGGTGTGGAGCTCAAGAGCCAACAGGGAGGGAAAACTTTGCTGAGACCTGGAAAAATCAGTTCACTTGTGAAAAGGGAAGAGCTGTGAAATCCAAGCTGTTTATCCCAACAATCATTGGAAGTGATCCACGCTTCCCAAACTGGGAGCCCTTAACGCTTCCCCTAAATGTCGGCGTTTCGGATCTTCCACGACATATTCGGGAATAAATAAAATCCGGGCCAGGGGATTTTTTTTTTGGCACGCCTTTCCAGCCGTTTCCCTGCTCCTCCTTTCTCCCCCCTTCCCATCTCATTTCCTCGGGAGCCAAAGGAATCTGTCTGCCTGATGGATGGCTCCTGACAAGCTGAGCAGCCAAAGATCACATGTCAATAGGGCCATAATTAGGAGAATTGAGCCCTGTCAGGGCCTCCCGGAAATTTATCTGGAATCAATGGCCAATAGGGTGGAAGGAATGAAGATGTGGGAGTGTTTGCTTTGGAGCTGCCATGGATTTTTACACCCTGTCTGCACAGGGATCCTGCCGGCCGGGCCTTTCCTGCTGCCTGAAAGAGGAGAGGATTATGGAATTAGCCATGGAGATCTGCCCTGGCACCCGCTGACCCCTCTGGGAACGCGGCCGCACCCCCAAAGTGGGGACAGCCAGAGGGAAAAGTGGGATAGAGGATGGGATTCAACGTTTTGCTCTTCCTTCCAGTGGGAAAGAAAACGGCAGCGATCCCAGACTCAGGTCCCTTTTGGGGCATGGGGTGGGAATTTGGGGACAGGAGGGAATTTTTGGAAATGTCCACAAATCCCCCATGTCCCCAAATCCCTCTCTAATGTCCCCAAATCCTTCTCCAACATCCCCAAATCCCATTTCTCCAAATCGCCTCCATGTCCCCACATCCCTCCCCGATGTCCCTGAATTCCCCTCAATGTCCCTGAATTCTACGCCATATCCCCAAATCCTCCCAATGTCCCCAAATTCCCTCCCCATCCTCAAATTCCCCCAGTTCTCCCCAATGTCCCCAAATTATGCCATCCATGTTCCTAATTTCCCACGTCACCAAATCCCCCCATGTCCCCAAATCTCTCCCACATCCCCCTTTTCCCACGTCCCCAAATTCCCACTCCACGTCCCACACTTGGGATTCCACATCGGGATCTTGGATCCACCCAGGGATGCAGGATGGGAGAGGCAGCAGCTGTGGGGACAAGGACATTGTCCCGTTGTCACCTCCCACCCTCAGATGAGACGGGCCTGGGGTCTCATCCCTCCCAAATTAAACCTGGATTAAATCTCCAAGTCATAGTTTTTCCAGGGATAGTACTGCCAAAAAAAAGTTGGGATTTAGGGCTTGGCTTCCTCTGGAAGCTTCTTGAATCTGAGGCACTGCAGGGATTTTTTGCAGCCCTCCCCACACCTGTAGCACTTTTTGGATATCCCTGAATCCCAAATCTCCTGGGATATCCTTGACACTGGTGAAGGATTGGGGGGGTTTGCACTTCCTTGGGCTGGGGCTGAATCCTTTTTGCAATTCCAGGGTTTTCAGGCAGAGAAAAGCTTGGAACGCCCTAGGAAACTCTTCAGCATCTGCTTTAGTGCTTTGTTGGTGCAGGGGTCAATGGCTCAGCCCCAAAACTGTTGAACCACGAAAACAGCTGAGGTTACAGCCAGAAATCCTTTGGAAATGCTTTTGGATGCCAGGCAGGAGAGAGCTGGAATCACACAAGCCAGAGGGAAGCAGCAGACAGGGAATGATCCCTCCCTGCCTGGGAAATGATATTTGGATTGGGATGTTGAGGTACCACACTGTGGTGTTTCTACCCCAGGATTGAAATAAACTGAGGCAAATCTTTGGAATTCCGACCTTGTGCTCCCCCCCATTGCTCGAGGGGGTTGTCCACACTTCCTATCCATGGATTTCATCCCTGGGATGCAGCAGGCATTCCATGCTCCCTGGACTGAGCATATCCAGCTTGCCCATCCCACAAAAACCTGCCCCTGCTCACCCGGCCTGCAAAATCAAAGCTTGGAAAAATTCCCAGGGATTAGGGAAAATCAAATCAGTGAAATCATCGATTCCCTGATGGGAATTAGGGATCAAAAAGGCTCTCCCAGCTTGTTTTTGTCATGGAAGCATCCTCGTGCTCCCTCCACAGCCAAAATCCCAACTTTTTGTCACATCCCGGTGTATCCACCACTCCCCACAGCCTTCACTGAGATTCGTTTCACTCCTGAAAACCCCACAGGATTGTAGGAAAAAAAAAAAAATCAAGGAAAGAGGAAGGATCCAGAGCCCTCCAAAGGTTGTGGATACCACGGAGCTCCTAATTTATTGCTTCTGTAATTGGGGTTAATTACTGGTGACCAAATTTATCTTCTCGCCTCTCATTAATCCCAAACACAAAAGAACCCTGTTTGCAATCAATTGCTGTTTAATTACAGCACAATAGCTGCCTCCCGAGATCGAAATCCCGCCTGGCTCCAGGTCTCCAGGAGGATGGGAGTGGAGAAAGGGAGGATGAGGATGGCAGCTGGGATTGGCGTGGCGTATTCCAGGGATTTGTGAAATACAGGAAGAGCAGTGGGAAGTCTCCTTGTGGAAGGATCAGGCAGTGGCCTGAAAGAGAAATGAGAGGGAATGACCTCGGGTTCCACCCGGGGAGATTTGGGTTGGATATTAGGAAGAAATCTCATGGAAAAATGTTGTCGAACCCTGGAAAAGGCTGCCCAAAGAAGTGGTGGAGTCCCCATCCCTGGAGGAATTTCGAAGCCACGGAGAGGGGGGATTTAGGGATACGGGTTAGCGGTGGAATTGGCAGTGCTGGATTAATCGGACTCAGTGATCTTTGAGGTCTTTTCCAACCTAAGGGATTCCATGATTCTGGGATGTGGATGGAAAACATGTTCCACGTGAAACCTTTCAGGGAATATTTGGTCCAGTCTCAGCCTGAAAAGAGTGGGAATGGAAATTCCTTCATAAATGAGAACAAGAAAACAAGGTCCCAGCACTTCCCAGGGCTTTGTTGTTCGGACTGAAGGTGTTTGAGGCGACCGTGAGATTCCGCAAAGGACGTGGAAAATGAGGAAGAAGGGGAAAAAATGGGAATTGTGGGAAAGCTCTTCTTTCTGCAGGCAAACTCCAGTTTCCTATCCTGGGGACAGAACGCGCCAGTCCCAGGAAATCCCACACCTGAAATCTCCAAATGGTTTTTTTTTTTCCAGGAGAAACATTTCCTTGGCACCGGTGCCTGTCCTGCCGCCTCATTTATCCCAATAAACGTTCCGGATTAAATAAACTCCCCTCCTAGCCCATCCCTCCCTCCCCGTTCCTTAGGAGCCATCAATCTCCAGGATTATTGAGCCCGGTTTGGGAGTTAGTGGGGTGTTGAAAACGCTCCGGTCTTCCCTTTATCACTTTCACATCAGCCCATCGGATGGGAATCCATCAGGGAAAATAATGGGAGAGGCTGTGCTGATCTATGGCTCCCTGTTCCCGGATCAATCCCGCTCTTCCCCGTCCATCCTGGGGGCTGTGAGGATCCAGGGCTGGAGATGCTCGACTCCCTTCTCTTAGAACACCACATTCATCAACATTTCCCATTCCTGCAGGGATTTTGTCCTGGGATGTGCTGGAGATGGGATAAAGTATCCGCTGAGTCAAACCAGGTGGATTTAGGAATTCCTCTTGGATTTCAGCTCCTGACTGGAGACACTTGCTAACGTTTATTGCATTTGTGTGGATTTAGGGATTATGAGCAGCCAAAATCGGGATTGTGCATGAAATCCATCAGATCCCAAAATTTAGCTGCTCCCAGGACGGTGCTGAGGTGGTTCATCCACCCGGGGCCGGGAGTCAGGACCAGGAGCTGTGTTTGGAGCTGCTTTTCCACCTGGGCATTCCCAATCCCCCTCTTCCCATGCCCTGTGCGGATCCAGAGGGAAGAGCACCACCTACTGAGTCTCCCTCACCTCTTCCTTCCCTCTTTTTTTTTTTTCTTCCCATTTCTCAATCTATTTTATTCCTGTTTCTGTTCCTTGCTTCTCCCTGGGAAAGGCAGGAGCACGTTTAACTCCAAGGAACTCTCCTGATCTCTCCAGACATTTCTGCTTGCTCTGATTTTCTCATTTTAATGAGACTTCCTTGGGATCTTTCAGCTTCCTGCCTTCGGGAATTAACAGCACCTCCAGCCTGATGCCTCCTCAGATCCAGGTTTGGGAATTGGTTTTTGAGCATGTGTGGGAAATGAAATAAAATAGGTAAATTTTGCCTCAAAATCTGAATTTAGGCTCAATATTGAAGAATTTGCTAAAGCAGAAATAGATGCAGGGATATATTCCTGTGGGTGGATTTTTCCATATGTAGAAGCATGTCCCTGGATGTGTTTTGGCCAAGGATTTAGGGAATTAGCTGGAGACTTTCACATCTGGGTTCAGTTCCCACCCTGGCACAACCCTTTTAATATTGATTAAACACTGAAAAATTCCTTGAAAAAAGATTGGGAAAAACCCAGAGAAATCCACTCTGGTGTTTCCCGAATGTTTTTAACTGGGACATGATCCAAATTTTTCAGGATAAGCCCTCAGCCATGTTATCCCAGAGCCCTTCATTTGCATTCAGTGCCAAATTAGACTAATTAAACGTCCTTTTTTATTTCTTACTGTTTGGTTTGTTTGAGCCATAAAAGTGTTTCTGTTTCTCCCAAGGGAATTGGGTCAGGATTTGGCACGGGATATTTTGCAAGGATTTACAAACCCCTGAGTCCCCTCACCTTCTTCCAAAGGTCTCAACACTGCGGATATCCCAGCAAGAACTTGGTGGGAAGTGGGAATGAGGAGATCCAGCTCCTTGCCCGTCCACGACATTCCCTATTTTTTGTTTCCAGCATCCAGCTCTGAGGTCCACGTGAAACTGAGGGGCACCAGATCTTTCCATTGAGGAAAAAAACCCCAAATGTGGCATCCCTATGGATCAAATATGGTCTGTGAGGAACGATTGGGAAGACAGGAGATGGTTTATCCCAGAGAATGAAGGGAGATGGGATAACAGCCGGCAATTATGTAAAAGGCTCCTGCAGGAAGGGGAGGGACACGTTTCCCTGTGGATAGGACAAGGAATAAGGAGCTTAAAAACCAGCAAAGGAGATTTAGAGCTGTGGGATAGAGAAGGGCTGGGATTAATTGCTGGGAGGAGGGGAAGGGTGGGATCTCCAGGGATGGAGGTTTGGAGGACAAAGGTGTCAAGAAGGGCTTAAAGAGAGTGGATTCATCCATGGGACAGGGGGCAGGGAAGATAAACATCCACCTGGATGTTTTTCCAGTGTGTTTTGGGTGGCTCACAAGGCAACATGAGTGGATTCTGGGATTCTGGAGTGGGATTCCCAAATTTGGCAGCTTGGGAGTTTCTCCTCTGCGAGGATCCTGCTCATTCCTTGGAATGAACTATGTGGTGCCACACGGAGTTCCCTCTCCAAAGATTTCCCTGCCATCACTTTCCCCAGCTCCACAGATCCCAAGGTGACCTGGGATGTGTGTTCATTGAATCATGGAATGGTTTCAGTCGGAAGGGACCTCAAAATCACCCAATTCCAACCTCCAAAATTTCCTCAGGTTGCTCCAAGTATCATCCAATCAACGCCTTCCACTTCCAGGGATGGGGCATCCAAAGATTTCTGGGCATCGCATCTCAACCTCTCTCCCATCTTTCCACCTTGGGAGCTGGGAATGGTTTTTGGGTGGGAATCATCCGGCCAAGCCGAGGTGATCCCATCACCCCACGGAAGTAAATCAGCTGATGGAGCAGCAGTTGGAAAATAACCCAGCAAAAACTTGAGACAGCTCTCTCTTCCAGTAATTCCCAGGGAGAGGTGTCAGCCATGATTTCCAGGAGCCACACGCAGCAGAAAGCAGGGAATTGCTGGCAGCACTAATGAAGTTACGGCCATCCCGTGATTGGGTTAGGAGATCCTCCGGGAGCGGCCGGCGAGGTGATGGACGGAAAGCAGAACGGGAATTAAATTGCATTTCATTTCAATTTGGCCATAAATTTGATGATTTCGTCAGATAAGGAATAAAGGGGGAAGGGAGGAGGGGGGAGGAGAGGAGAGGGAGGGATCTGGGGGCAGGGAGCGAGTGGGACACGAGGAATTACATTGTCCCAGTTTGTGCCATCGTAGGTCATCCATCACAAGTGCCAAAGGTTTTATGGATAGGATGTAAATCACCTGCTCCCTGTGGATTATTCACTCCAGTAATAAAGGTTGGGAATACAGGTTATCGAGCTGCCCTGGGATTTATGGGAGAGGATGCAGTGGGTGAAGAGAGGAGATGGACCATTGTTGTCACTTGGCAGCAGTGGTTTGTGTCACCTGATGAAATTCGGGCGTGTCACTGGCGTGGAGACATTTTCAGGCTGCAACCGATGCACGAGCCAATGAGAATTCCCAGTTTTGGATGCATCCAGAGGGACCTGGACGAGCTTAAGAAGCTGGGCCACGGGAATCTCATGAGGTTTAACAAAACCAAGTACTGGTGCTGCTCCAGGGTCAATCCCAGCATCAATCCAGGCTGGGGATGAGCAGATGGAGCAGCCCTGGGGAGAAGGATTTGGGGAGTGCTGGGTGAGAGGCTGGACATGGCCCAGCCATGTGTGCTCCAATCCCAGAAATCCGATCATGTCCTGGGCTGATCCCACAATATTGGCAGCAGGAGAGGGGGGAATTCTGCCCTTCTGCCCTGCTTAGGTGATGTCCCACCTGGAATGTTGCATCCAGCTCTGAGGTCCCAGCACAGGAAGGACACAGAGCTGTTGGAAAGAGTCCAGAGGAGGCACCAGGATGATCAGAGGGATGAAGAAGCTCTGCTGTGAGGAAAGGCTGGGAAAATTGGAATTGTTCAGCCTGGAAAAGAGAAAGCTTGGAGGGATCTAATTGTGGCCTTCCAGAACCAGAAGGAGCTGAAAAAAAGATGGAGAGGGACTTTTTACAAGGGTCTGGAGTGCCGGGAAACGGGGCAGTGGCTTCCCACTGACAGAGAGTAGGTGTAGATTGGGTATTGGGAGGAAATTCTTCACTCTTTGGGTGGAGACAATCACGGAATCATGGAATTGTTTCAGTGGGAAGGGTCCTTCAAGATCATCTTGTTACAACCCTTCCACTATCCCAGGCTGCTCCAAGCTCTGTCCAAGCTGACCTTGGAAATTTCCAGGGATGGGGCAGCCACAGCTTCTCTGGGCAACCTGTGCCAGGCCCTCCCCACCCTCCCAGGGAAGAATTCCTTCCCGGAGAGCATCAAAAATCTCCAGCACTGGAATCTAACAGTGGAGAACTTCCAGAAATACTCGGGGTTCATTCCAGTTTGGTGGCACTGCAGTTCCAGGCCCTGACAAAGCTACCAAATTAACTCCTGGGAATGAGAGACATCCTCACGGCATCATTGCCCTGGAATGTTCACGGGATCACTGGAAAACACTCAAGGGACAGGCTGTACTGCATTTCCTTAGCACTCTGATGTCTCCATAGCTGAATAATCCACTCCCTGATATGCTGGAATTCCCTCTGGATTTTGGGACATCCTGAGGTCTTGGTACAAGGCGTCATTTTTAGGCCAAAATCGTGACATCTCTCATCATTCTCCTTCTGAGCATCTGGGTGTGTCAAGGCTTCCATCCCAAACTGGTGACATCCTTGGATATCTCTGAGTTTCAGCCTTATTTTGCTGTGCCTTGCAAGTGAGGAGATTTTCATCCCGTCTGGATGAAGGACTGGAAGGACTTTTGGTGGGATACCTGGCTATCCCATAATTTGCGGGATATCTGGATATCCCATAATTTGTGGTAAAGCGATGGCGTGGTGCACAAGCCTAATTTCCATGACTAAGGCATTGCCATTCCTCGAAATACGACGGATGGACTCGAAGGATGGGGCTGGATGTGAGGTGATTCTATGTCCAGCTCCAGTTCAGCATTCCCCCAGTTCAAACACGGGAAGCTGAACCAGCTTCTGATGGAGACTTTCTCCATGGATCCTTCTCCTCGTGAAAGCGAGTCTGAGACCCTTCCAATCCCAGGCTTATCCCAGGGCTTCAAACATGGAATGCAGCTTCACAGCCCTCAGGGACTTCCCTGGAGGACCACACAATGTGGAATCTGCAGGAATATCTTCTCCCGCGAAGGCTGGATGGTGAAAACATCAGCAACACAACTCAGGGATGCGGTGAAGAAATTCCAGTGGGATGTTGTAAGTCCTACCAGGAGCAGCTGAGGGAGCTGGGAGAGCTCAGCCTGGAGAAAAGGAGGCTCAGGGGGGAACTTCTTGCTCTCCACAACTCCCTGAAAAGAGTGGAGCCAGGTGGGGGTCAGGCTCTGCTCCCAGGGAACAAGGGACAGGACAAGAGGAAACGGCCTCAAGCTGTGCCAGGGGAGGTTCAGGTTGGACATCAGTGGGAATTTCTTCATGGAAAGGGTTGTTAAGCATTGGAAGGGGCTTCCCAGGGAGGTGGTGGAGTCCCCCCAAGGAATGCCTGGATATGGCACTCAGTGCTCTGGTCTGGTTGACAAATTTGGAATCAGTCACAGGTTGGACTCAGTGATCTTGGAGGTGTTTTCCAACCTCACAGATTCTGGGATTCTGGGATTCTGGGGATCTTTGTTGTTACTGGAATTGTCTGGGACACTCCCAACCCCTGGATGTGCATGATTAAATCTACAGAGCCGTGCTCTGAGCGCGGCCTCTCGGATCTGTGGCTGGATCAATCATCCCACGGGACACACCACCGCATTCCCACATTCCTGCTGCACCTGGCTGCCGCGGGGACGGGGCATGGATGAGCTGTGCTGAGCCTGAGAGCTGCTTTGTGCTGGTCCAGCAATGCCAAATGTGACGGGAGCTTGGCCTGCCCTTGAGGCCAAAGCTTTTAAACTCGTGTGAGAGAGAGGCCAAAGATATTCCCCATCAATCTTTACCCCGGAGCTCCGGCAGGAATGGGAAGGAGTTGGATTCCAGCAGGAGTTTGGCAGGTTTGTGGGCGTAATTAATACACGTCATTGCCAGGAATTCCCGTGTAGTGGTACGGATTTTGACCCGTATTTGGGATATTCCTCTGGAGAGAGCAGATGGGAATCTGTTTTCAAAGGAATCTTTGGTGGAACTTCCACATGTTCAAAGTGAGGGATTAGATGCGTTCCCAAAATAATGACTGGGAGGTACAAGGGGAAAAAAAATGCCGGAATCTATTTCACATGCACAATAATTTACTTTTAGATGTGCAGTAAAGATTTTATATGCACAATAATTTACTTTTACACGTGCAATGATGTTTTAACACACGGAATAATTCATTTTTATGGATTAAAGCCGACCAATTAAAAACCCGGGTGTTAAGCATCCCTCCCACCAATCCTGGAGGATTTGTTTTGGAGTAAAACTTCCCTCAGGCCTAACATCAACACTTTCCTGCAGGATTATTGTTGGTTTTCCATGCTGGTTTTCCAGCTGGTTCCATGTGCTGCACCTGATTCTTTTCTGGTTCACTCCCATGGGAAGTAGAAGTAGTTCCACGGGCAGGGACACCTCCCACTATCCCAGGTTTCTCCAAGCCCTGCCCAACCTGGCCTTGAACAATTCCAGGGATGGGGCATCCACAACTTCTCTGGGAAGCCCATTCCAGGGCCTCACCACCTTCACACGGAAGATTTTCTTCCCGATATCCCATCTTTTCTGTTTGAAGCCTCAGTGGTGGGATTTTCCATCAGTGGAGCTGAGCAATCCCAAAAACAATTTAAAGACTCCAAAGGGTCCGTACAGCTCAGAGGAAAAGAGATAAGGCCGTGAGAAATTCCAGCTGTTGAAGGATCAATGGAAAAACTTTATTCAGAGACCTCAGATCTGCTTCCATCTTTTTTTTCCCATAAATCTCTTCACTTGGCCAAGTCGGATGAGGTTGGAACTTCGATCTCTCAAGTGAATATTTTGATCAGACAGCACAAGCTTAAGGGGTCTGTTTTTCCTCACTTTTTAAGTCCATTTTTAAATGGGATACACTTTGGAGTCCTCTATCCAGGATGGATTATTAACCTCCAGAAGGCTGAACAGAAAGGGAAATATCTCCTTGTTGTCCCTGAGGCTTCATCCCCATGGAAAACCTTCTTCTGCAGCGAACTGGCAAATTCACTGTCCATGGTTAATTCCAGGATGATCGGAAGGAATAAAGGGACTGAAGAAATTGAGAAATGCTTCCCAAAATTTTGGCATCTGGTGGATTAAATGCCCCAGCTCAGGCCAGGGGGTCACCTCCAAGCAGGGCTCTGCTGGTCACGCTGAGTCTTTGCCAGTGGCGACTCAGTTACTTTGAGAGGGAGTCTCAAATTACTGCAAACCCGGCGGATTCCAGGGAAGAAGAGGTGGAAGGGGCTGGAAATAGAAATAATAGTCCCAGGTCTAGGAAAAAGGAGGTTCACAGGATGTTTTTCTTTGGACAGTTTGGGCGAGGAGGGAAGGAAAAGAGGAAAAGAGGAAGGTGGATTGTCAAGTGTAACAAAACAGCAGAAACCATTCCCTTGGAGAAATCCCAATCCTGAAAAATAAACTGGTTTTGAGTTCATAAATGTTCAGTAGGAGCCTGATGCAGCAGGAAGTGGAAAAATTTCTTTTCATCCGGAATTTCTCTGTTTGCAAGGAAAAAAAATACTTCTATGGGAACTTTTTTTGGAGGATGCTGTTCCACCAGCTTTAACCACTGGAGCACTCCAGACTCTGGTTATGGGGTATTTTGAGCAAGGAAATTGGGGGAAATTGGTGGAAGTGTCAAGCCATGGGGAAATCCGATGGAAAAATGATCCGGAATGGTTATGGATCAATTTCCTAATAGAGGGGGCAGGAATTCTGCAGGTTGATGGTGTCTGCACTTGATAACGTTTCCCAAACAAAAGGATTTACCTGCAAACTATCCTAAAAATCATCTCATTCCAATTCCCCGCTATGGGAGGGATACCTTCCATTATCCCCATTCTGGAACACTTCCAAGGATGGGGCAGCCACAGCTTCTCTGGGAATTCCATTCCAGGGCCTCACCACCCTCAGAGTTAGCTCAGAAGAGCTCCTTGATTATTTTACAAGGTTCATGGGATATGAAAATCTCCTGAAGGACAATTCATCTGGTTAAA
>VWZT01016889.1:94313-112743 GCA_013397055.1 Pachycephala philippinensis | reverse complement strand
AAAAAAAAAAAAAAAGAAAAAATAGAGGGAATGGGAAAATGAGAATGATGAGAGGGGATGGTTAAAAAACAACCAAAGTGCCCCCAAAAGGGTCATTCCCCCCCACCAAGAGTGACACTGGTTTGAAAAACTGGCTTAGAGGCAAGGGGACAGTGACAAGGGACACATCAAATGGGAAAAAAAAAAAGGAATAAAGGACATTGGATTTGCACAAAAATGGAGAAAATCAGTGAGATGAGCAAAAAGCCAGGAGAGGCTCTGGCCAGTAGAGCTGAGGCCAGCAAAGACTTGAAATACTTCGGGAACAGAAGGAGCTATAATAACCCCGGTATTGATTCCTCCTTGGAAGGGAAATGTGCAAAGCAGGCATTTTCCAGGGATATTTGTTTTGTATTTGGAGGGAAAAGCAGATTTGTTCCTGATTAAAGGGAAGGGATGGTTTACAGGCCGGCATTAAGTGGGGAACATTCCAAATAGCCCTCCTTAAAAAACACTCAACGTGCTAAAAACAGGGATTAACTCTATCCAAGTGTTTTCTAGGATGTGTCCAAGAAGAATCGGGGTTGGTTTTCGAGATCCCGAGGCAGGGAAATCCAAGGGACAAGAGGAAAACTGATGTCGTGTCAGTACATTGAGGAATGGGAATGACTTGGTTAATTATTGCCTGCCATTGATTCCAGGCAAAATGAGGGAACACCTCACCAGGACTCGATTAATAAGGAATTACAGGAACATGATGCTAATCAGCAGGGGGTTATGGGAAATCGGTCTTGTCAAATTAAGCAGCTTTCATAAGCGCAATTAGAGGAGGGAGGATAATTAACGACCTTGCAGAGGGTTGAGATTGAGTTGCTGGGGGAGATGTTGAAATCCAGAAGTTTTGGTTCGGAAAATGGCATTTGAGAAGTGGGAAGAACAATTGGAGTTGTGTCCATTCCTGGAGTCCCAACGCTTTAACCACAACGTTCACTCGGTGCAGTGATATCCAGGTAATATCCGTGCAGGCTGTGAGATCCAAAACCTTGGAAAAGTTGATGGCTTTTGACGCTCAAGTCCACACATTGATGAAGAAATAAACTCCAGCGTGGCTCCTCATGACGAAGGCAGTGGATGGCTGTGACTTGTCACCAAAAGGGACAACTGGGACACGTTTTGGTGTTGTAGGTTTGCACCTAAAAAAATTTAGGATAAATTGGGTTGTGTTGCCCTCCTCTCCCTGTTGTCCCACCATCCCAATCCAGAAGAGGTCACTTAATTGATCGAAGGACTGCAGCCCCTCTGCTCTGGAGCCAGGTTGGGAGAGTTGGGAATGCCCAGTCTGGAGAAGGGGAGGCTCCAAGGAAACCTCAGAGCCTCTTCCAGTGCCTGAAGGGGCTCCAGGAGAGCTGGAGAGGGACTTAGGACAAGGAATGGAGTGACAGGACAAGGAGGAATGGCTTCCCACTGCCAGAGGGAAGAGTTAGATTTGATTTTGGGAAGGAATTCTTCCCTGGGAGGGTGGTGAGGCCCTAGCACAGGTTTCCCAGAGAAGCTGTGGCTGCCCCATCCCTGGAAATGCTCAAGGCCAGGTTGGACGGGGTTTGGAGCTCCCTGGGATAGTGGAAGGTGTCCCTGTCCATGGCAGGGAGGTGGAACTGGATGAATTTTAAGGTCCTTCCAACCCAAACCATTCCATGATTCCATGATTCCATGACTGAGCTGTCAGAGTCTACTTTGGCTGGTGACTGATGGGGTTGGCACCTCCGTGGTTTTGGGCAACGTCCTCTCAAATCATCCAAAATGGAAAAGTCTCCTTTCCCCAGGTGGCAGGATGAGCATATTCCATGAATTTTAACCTCAGACCTCCGTATTTTGGCTGTGGGGGGAAGTGGCTGCTGACTGTGTTTCCTTCACAGAATCATGGAATTCTTTGGTTTGGAAGGGGCCTTAAGGATCACCAAATTCCAACCCCCTGCCATGGGCAGGGACACTGGTGCCACTCCAGAGCTGGATGTGACTGCTCGACCGCATCCTAAGGGATGAACCTGATGGGGAAATCGGGAATGTCAGGCTGTGTCCCTGATTTCTGATCGACCTGCTCCATCCCCTCTCCCAGCCCCATGCATCTTCCCCTCCCGCACTCCATAAAACGCCTCCTCTCGATTGAGATGCTCTGGTTTATTTGGGCTGCGAAATCCACTTAAACCTTTTTAATTTGTCTTGTTTGGATATGGGCATCGTTTGGATCGTGTTTTATGGGCACCCGGATCATTTTCCTTCCTGTAAATCGTCCCTTTAGTTACTGAGGCTTCTGGGAAGTTGTAAATCCTCCCTCCCATCCTTTCCATGGAGTTTACGTTGTTTTACAGCTTCATTAATAGGTTCTCTCCCGGTGAGGTTGATGAAAGTTATTGACCTAATCATAACCTATTAATTATGACAGTAAATCCCACTCTTGGAAATGTTTTACTGAGCAAATGTTACTTGGAAAATCTGCGGGTTAAACTGCAGATCCAAGAACTTTAAATCTCCCGTTCACCGCCCCAGTCATGGAACCTTGGGAGAAGCTTGTGGAGTCCTGCTGGCTTGGGAAAGTTCTCATTTAGGGAGAACTCAGTTTTCCTAAATATTGGGTCTACACGTTTGGATCCAACATGGAAACCGGGGTGCATCCAGTTCTCCTTCTGGCTCTTAGAATCACGGAATCATTTAGGTCGGAAAAGCCCTCAAGTCAGTTCCAGTGCTTGATAATCCCTTCATTGAAGGAATTTTTCCTGATATCCCATCTAAACCTCCCCTGGTGCAAGTTGAGGCCGCCTCATCTTTTCCTTTTGTTTTTCACTTTGGGAAAGCACAATTAATAAGGAAGTTACTGACTTCTGTCCAAGGCCCATCAGAGGTAAGAGAATATCCCAAAGAGAGATTCTGGACTCCTCATCCCTGGAAGCGTTCAAGGCCAGTCTGGATGAGGCTTGGAGCAACCTGGGACAGTGGAAGGTGTCTCTTCCCAAGCCAAGGGGTTGGAATGAGGTGATCTTTAAGGTCCTTTCCAACACAAACCATTCCATAATTCCACGATTTTCCACAATCACGTCCAGGAGGGGTTTTTTTTGTTGGCAAAACACAGCTCCAAAAGACAACATTCCTAAAGCTGGACTGGGATCCCCTAAAACCAGGCAAGAAATGTTTCTCTTCCCTATATCTCTCCTTTCCAGAGGCAGATTCTGCCCCATTGCCCCTGTTGGAAGTGCTCCTTTAGGATACATTCCCTGTAGCTCAGCTGCTGAGCGAGCAGCTCCCTTCTGCAGCCTCAAATCCCCCGGGAAAACCACTTTGCTTATGAGGCAGAGAGAGAAAGGTCTCCCGGGAATCCGAGTGCTTCCATCAGCCTTTCGGAGTAGCCATCCGTGGTAGGAACTGCGGGAGGTCCCAGCTGGGTTCCGGGGTCCGGATTAAATAAGCATTAAAAGTTCGGATATGCACATGGAATTTATTGGAGAGACACACATGGGTGTCCATTTATCCAGAAACTTCCGGGATCCCACCTCTGTGTCCCAATATTCCGAGTTCATGCCCCGAACACACAGCTGAAAGGAATAAAAATGCTCAAAGACCTTTTTCCTGCTGGATACCCCGAATTCATGGATGAGCATCCCACTGTGCAGTGGGGAAGCTTAAAGGGAGGAGGAGACGGGAGTAAGGGATGGATATTGCTGCAAATCTCACGGCAAGGTCACAGCAGCACTGCAGGTTTGGATGGGATTTTGGGAAAAAATCCTTCCGTGGGAGGGTGCTGAGGCCCTGGCACAGGATTCCCAGAGAAGCTGTGGCTGTCCCATCCCTGGAAATGTCCAAGGCCAGGCGGGATGGGGCTTGGAACAAACGGAGACAATGGAAGGTCTCCCTTGGGACAGATGGGACTGGATGGTCTTTAAGTTTCCTTCCAACCCAAACCCTTCCATGATTTTATGATTCCGCGAAGATCAAGAAGCAGGAGATAAGAAAGAGAAGATGAGGAAGGGATGCAGAGGAAAGAGGTGAGGTGGAAACAGGAAGCACCTTTCCAAGGCTGTTTAAAAGGAGCATGGAAAGACAGAGAAGATTGCAAGAATTTTGTCAGGATTTTAAACGTTTTTCAAAGTTTCCCAGAGGATTCCAATAATTTTAATATCTTCTGGAATGACAAACTCACATGACCACAGAGGATGAGCTCCTCTTGATTCTTTCTGTGACCCCGTTTCTGTTCCTCCTGTATCATCCTTGATACAAAAATCAGCTCCTTTTCCACCACTTCCACAATTTTACCTCTTAATTCCCACTGAAGCTTCCAATAAAATTTCCTTTTGGTGCAGACCCTGAACTATTTGATTTCTGCTGGAATTGTCCATTGTTCCACACACTCTGTACCAGTCTGCAAACACATTCCTGGGAATTTCGGGTCTGTTTCCATGATTGCAGTTGGAATAACTCTGCTCACAGACTTCTGGAATTCGGGAGCCACATTGGGTCAACCTGGAGAAACCTCTTCACTTCCAGCTGTGCTTTCCATGTGTCCAAAACAGGGAATAAAACCTTGTCAGGCGCATAAATTCCAAGAGGTATTTTGGAAAAAAAAATTGTGGGATATGAAGGCCTCATATATTTTGGAAGTGCTCCATGTCCATCAGAGCTTTTGTGGAGATGTGGAACAGGGCGAGGGATATTTGATGCTCCATGGGTGGAATCCCAAGGGATAAAAATGGAAAAAAAAGAGTAGACTGAAGAGTAGAAACAGTGTGGATTTCTCTCTTCTGACTCCCAGTTATCCAAATGGGTTGTTTTTCCTTGAAAATGATGTTTATGGAGAAAATGACCTATTGGCTTGCCACAGCCCCTGCTCTCTGCAGGAAAATCCTGGATTATGGGTGTTGGAATGGGAAATAACTTCCCCAAGGTGCTTGGATAATTCCCAAGGCTCTGTTCCACTGCTGTAATGGCAGAGATGAGGAGTTATATTCCTCTTTAGGGATCCCAATTTTGGAACAGAGGATCAGTGATTGACCTGCAGGAGCAGCTCAGCAGGAAAGTCAGAATTCCTCATTTTCCCTCTTCCCTGGTTGAATTCCAAAGCAAGGATGGGACTCCTACTGCTCTGCAGGAGTGGGGAAAAGGGAAGCATCAGAGGTTTGGACACCCTCCAAGCTGGAAATTTAGAGTTTTGGGGGAAATTACACTTCCTTCTGAATTAGAAATTACTTCCAACCCCAACTTCCAACTCCTTCCCAATATTCATTACCCTTTCATTGGTTAAAAATGAAATAAACTTAAATTAATCATTTATATGAATAATAATAATGGTTCATATCCTCAAATAGACAAATTGCTGTCAAAGTGTTTTAGGAGATGCTACAGTTCCATTCTGGGCTTTCTCCTCATCTTTTTTCCCTCTGGATATCAAGGGGTGAAAATTCAGTGGATGCCTTTGGAATTCCCAAAGCAACGGCGAGGGCAGGATTTGGCCCCGGGGCACCAAATATTCCAGAATTGTCATTTTTAGGGATGGAGAGAGGGAAAAGGAAACCCAGTGGGAAAGGATCCAATCTTCAGGAGAAGGATTCAGGCCCGAGAGGGAAAAGGAAACCCAGTGGGAAAGGATCCAATCTTCAGGAGAAGGATTCAGGCCCGAGGAATCCATGGATGGAAAGAAAAGGAGGAAAGGGAGAAGAAGGGAGTGAGAGAACAGGTCCGGGGTGAGGAAATTGAGCAAAAAGAATGTGCTGGATTCTGCTCTGCTTTCTGCCCTTGGGCTCAGACCCACACAGCTCATTGCATGTAATTAATCCAAAAATAGCTGGATATCCCCAGAAAGGAGAAAATTCCTGGTGTATCCCTAATTAACCGTATCTCCAGCACCTCTGCAGGATGTATCCAACAAACTCCATCCATTCCGAGAGACCTTGGTGGGTGACAAGGAGGGAGCAAATCATCCCTATTTTTTCTTCCAGGATCCAGGAAGGGCTGCGGCTGAGGCTGGATGTCGTGGCTGATCGCGGTGCCGATGCCATGGAGCTGAGAATTCCCGTCCTGGTGCCGCCGTTCCTCCCTGAGAGGCTCATTCCCTTCCGGAAGCGGGAGCGGCCGGCGCAGCCGAGCGCCAGAGCTGTCGAGAGATGAAATCAGAGCTGAGCCAGCTTGGGTTGCAGGGATGGATTTCTGTTCCCATTAATAATTCAGGGATCCCCTGGGGGTGGGAAGATGACATCATATCCCACCCTTTTCCCGTCGCCACCCTGCCTTTCCCTTCCCTCTTTCCCATCGTTCCTCTGCGTCCAAGGAGTTGGGGACACCTTGGCACCGCGTTGTGTTACCCCCAAAGTCTGTGTCTCCTAGAAAGAGAATTCCCAATCCTTGTTTGCCAGAGGTTTGGTCAGCTTCAGCCATCCGGGGAAGGAGAATAAACCCTGGGAATCATTTTCTGTCTCCAGCCTTTCTCTGGGGAGTTTGGTCATTCCAAGATGGTTTTTACCGAGTCAGTGAGAGCAGTTTGGTGTTGCCTCTTTTTGGGAAGGATTGTAGGGAAAAAATAGAGAAAGGTCCTAGAAAAATTCCAAGTGGAAAACAAGGCCTGAATTTCACAGAAAATTGTCAAGGAAGGATCTTGCAGTGTGGAATAGTGCTGGAATTTTTTTCCAGCTGGTTCACGGTGGGAATGCAGGTCATGGCTGTGGCTGTGGAGGCGGATGTTGTCACCACTGAAGGAATCCTTTCCTTCAGATCCTCCTTTTCCTCAGTCCTGGAGCTCATCCATCCGTGCAACCAAACCTGAGGGAGCATCCCCCCACAGCCCTTCTTCCACAAATTCCGTGAAATCCATGACCTTCAGTGTCCAAATCCACCCTTGTGGTGGTATGGGCAGTGTTGGAGCGAGACAGGGGTTGGAAAATACCTTGGAAGGATCCAGAGAAACCCATAGATCATGGAATCATGGAATGGCTTGAGTTGGAAGGGACTAATTCCAGCCTCTAATTCCAACCCTCTCCGTGGACAGGGACCTTCCGCTGGACCAGGAGCCCTCTCCAGCCTGGTCTTGGACACCTCTTTAGATCTCTAAATATTTTCCGGATACTTTGCCAGGATTGTGTGAGAAACACACCAAGGAAGGAACAACAGCTTTCCTGGGAGAAGCCCAAAAGTCCTCCTGTGTGTGACTTGTGGAACCCTTCCTGCACTTTTTGGGACACTCAGATACCCCAAGTTTACTTCTTATTTTCTTTTTTTTTTTTTTTTCCCTCTCTGCAAAGTGCGTTTTTCATACGGAATCATTCCCGGGGAGCTTTGGGATCAGCCTGGATAGGTTCAGTCCCACTGCAGCCGTGCAGCAGAAGTTTCAGCCGTGGCCAGGGGTTTGGCAGAGCCCAAGGCATTGTGTCACTCACTCAGAAATTCCCAACAGCAGGATTTGCCCCAGGAGATGGACCTGAAGGATGGATTTGATCCAATCCCACCATGGGCATGGATTGTTCTCATCCCCAAATCACCCACAGTTGAAGGGTGATGGGGACTTCAGCTGCCCCAATATTTGTGTCTCAAAAACATGGATGAGGAGTTCCTCTGGATCTGCAAAAGTTTTTGGAGCTTCCAATAAACACCCTCATTCCTTACTTCCCCAAATTCCTTTCTTTGAAGCTTTATTAAGGATAAAAGGGTTTTTCTGGACCTCTGCCACGAAGTGTCTCTACCCCCCTCTCAGCATAGCCCAGAGAAATTCCCTGCAGCCTCCAAACCAGCTGAATATCCCTAATCTCCTCTTATCCCACGTTATTCCTCTCCTGAGTGTCTCCTGGTTTGGAATCAGGCCCTGCATAGTTCATTTTCCCCTGTTTAATTTCCCGACCTCCTCTTTTTCCTCAAGGATTCCAAGCATTAACACAAAGAACCTCCGGCTGAGCCGTCTGATTTATCCATCTCCTCACCTTGACTTTATTTCCTGGTCACAATTCCGAGTGCTAATGTTACATTCCCGGTTTAAGCACCTGATTTATCCACCCTCACCTCCCCCATTACTTCATGGTGCGGGTTTGAAATGTTAATTTTAACAATAAAAGTTTTACGCCCCCGGTGCTTTCCGCGCTAACACGGGGACATTATTTCCTAGGACGAGGGTTTTAAAAGCTAATGTCCTAATGCTGCTTTAATTGTGGGATTTATTCCTGCTAAGGCAGCTCCTGGAAGCATGTGGGGGTAGGAGGAAATCCGTGGCTGGTGACGATGCCTCTCCTGGTGTTTGGTGGGAAGAGCAGATTCCTGAACCCAAGCTGGAGAAGGGAAAGTGCTGATTTTCCCAAGGAGGTATCCAAGGCTTCAAAAAGGGTGATGATGCATTTAGTGCAAGAGTGGTCTTGAGGGGGAAGACAGAATCATGGGATTGTAGGATCATTTAGGTTGGGAAAGCCCTCTAAGATCATCGAGTCCAACCCAGCACTGCCAAGGCCCCGAGTGCCACGTTTATGTCTTTTAAACCCCTCCAGGGATGAGAACTCCCACACTGCTCTGGGCAGCTGTGCCAAGCCTGGACAACTCTTTCCATGAAGAAATTTTCCTGATATCCAATGTAAACCTCCCCTGGTACAACTTGAGGACATTTCCTCTTGTCCTGTCCCTTGTTCCCTGGGAGCAGATCCTGATCCCACCTGGCTCTACCATCAGGGAGTTGTGGAGAGACAGAAGGTCCCCCCTGAGCCTCCTTTTCTCCAGGCTGAGCCCCTTTCCCAGATCCCTCAGCTGCTCCTGGCTTTCCAGACCCTTCTCTGGCTCTGTTCCCTTCCCTGAACACATTCCAGACCCTCAATGTCCTTCTTTTTGTGAGAAGCCAAAACGGATCCCAGAATTTGAGGTGTCAGTGAAGCCCTGATGGCGCAGATCCAACTTCTCCTGGGTCTTTCTTGGTCTCTTCTGACCTCTTCCACAGCTCCAAGGCCCAACTGGAGTGAGCATGTAATTTGGGACACGGGTGGGCAGCCCATCCCAACCGGAGATACGGAAAACCCTTGGGAACTGGAGGGTCTTTCCCAAATCCGCCACCGTCAGGTTTATGGGATGGAGGGAGGGTCTGGTCTCCATGGGCAGCACCACGGCAAAGATGGGAGCAGCACAGTCAGGCAGTGCTGGAAAGGTCTGGTTTCCCTGTGGCACTGGTGGGATGAGTGGAACGAAAATTCCTGGATGTTCTTCACCACCTGGACACCAGGAAAGGAAATCTGAGGCCAAGGAGAAGCTCCACTTCCATTAGCTGTTGAGTGGTGCATCATTATCCATCTTTCTGGACTCACAGCCCTGCTGCAGAACGGGATGAAGGTCAGGGTTAGGTTAGATGGGATTTTAGGGAAAGGTTTTTCATCCAGAGGGTGGCTGGGCACTGGAACAGGCTCCTCAAGGAAGCGGTCACAGCTCCAAGCCTCTCAGAACTCAGGAAGCCTTTGGCTCTCAGGCTCACGTTGGGATTTTTTGGGTGTCAGATCCTTGTGAATCCCTTCCGGCTCAGCACATTCCATGAAATACGTGGTTCAAGGCACAGCTGGGGCAAAGCACGGAGTTCCTGGGCTGGGGATTGGGATCAGCGTTGGAGGTGTTGGTTGGTGACAACAAGACTCGTTCACCTTTAGTGGCTTGACCCAACGATCTTCTCCGGAATCGCTGCCGAGGATGATTGGATTGCTCTGACAGGAACTGGGAAGTTGCTGATGCAGGGAACAAAGGTCCTAAAGCTGCAGCGGCAGCAAAACGCCATCCTGATGTGTCACAGGGACAACCCCGGCGGCAAGGAGAGCTCCTGCCTCCCCACTGTCACCCGGGCTGGAGATCAGGCTGAGGACGAGCTTCCCGTGCCTCCAAACCAAGCCTGGATGTTAATTCCATCGAGGAGAGCTCCGACTTGGTCCGGCCTGGGAGGAGGGATGGACTCGAACGCTTGTGGTGTTTTTGGGAATCCGGCTCATCCCGACACCCTCGGTGGAGGGAGAAGGTGTGGTGTCCACTGTTCTGCTGTTTTCCGGCTCGTGGGATCCTGGGGACAACACGGAGCCACCTGGATGTGACCTGAGGGTGTCACCTGCTCCAGAGACATCGCCTGGCCTCATTTATTTGGGGACAGAAAGTGCACGAGGCCACGGTGGGGGGGTGACAGGAGTCTGAGCACCTGCAGATGTGACACCACAAAAAAGGAGTTGTGCCCATTTCTCAGCGGCCACAGCCGGACCCTGTCCCCGAGCCCCCACCTGGGCACCAATAAATTAATTAATGAAAATTAAGCCTGAGCTCTTTGCCTTCTGGTGACCTCTGCGTGTTTGCTGTCAGCTTTCCTATGGATCCGATTTCCCTTTTTCTTTGTTTTCCCTTGGATTAAAAAATTCTCCCATTACAGAAGTTGCTTAATGTGGAGGGAAAGAAAGTGAAAATTCAATTGAATAAACAGCGAGGGCACTCTTTTTTTTTTTTTTGCTATCTGTAAGAAAAGGAAGAGCCCAAGCAGCAGAAATTAATGTTCAATTGAATAAATACCAATAACACTCCTTCTTTTTGGCTCCTGCAGCTTATGGTGCAAAGATAGTGAAAATTCAATTGGATTTTAATAACAACGTGCCCCATTCCCAAAAATACAACCAAAAGGTGAGAAAGGGACCCTGACTTAAAATCAATGATAGAAAAGATAGGCGACATCATCAAAATTATATTAGCCTTAATAGTCAATCAATTAATGAAATCTCCCAGTTATTTAAAAAAATAAAAGCCTGTGGAGGGTTTTTTTTTTTTGCTTTCCTGATGAAGTTTTCTGGCTGGATCTGAAAGCTTTTTGTCCCACCTTCCCTTGCCCACCATTAGGGGCTGTTTATCGAAGTGACAGTTCCTTTATCTGGGAAGGAGGTGGGAAAAGGGAGAGTGCTGAGGCCGCTGGGAATGAAATGTTGCCGAGATATGAATTTTGATAGGTCGTCAATACCCTCTGTCCCTTCCAATTAAAAAAGAGCAGCGGCCACCGAGGGCAGATGGGCAACATTTCAGAGCCCATAAAATCAAACGGGGGCGGATAGAGGAGAGGTCCAGCTGGACTTCAATTCCCTCTCCCTCTTTTCCTTCTGGAATTGTTGGTTTTAACAGTTTGCCTGCTGGGCTCGATGCTCTTCACCACTGAGAACCTGTTGGACGGAGGTTTTGGGTGGAGATGGACCTGTCCCTGAGGCCTCCATGGGACACCAACATGTCCAAGGGGGACAATCAATGTGGTTGGGAACTCTCCCTGTCTGAATCCAAAGTTCTTTGCCAGGAGATGCTTTAGAATCGTGGGATTGTTCAGATTGGAAAAGCCCTCCAAGGTCATAGGGTGCAACCCTCCCCCAGCACTGTCAAGGCCACCACCAAATATTGTCCCCAGATGTCACATCCACACGGCTTTTGAATATCTGCAGGGATGGTGACCCCAACACTGCTCTGGGCAGGCCGTTCCTGTGCTTAGCAACCTTTCCTGGGAAGGAATTTTCCCAATATCCAACCTAAACTTCCTGTGGTGAAGCTTCAGGCCATTCCCTCATCCTGTCCCTTGCTCCCTGGGAGCAGAGGCTGACTTCCACCTGGCTGCATCCTCCATCAGGGAATTGTGGAGAGCCAGAAGGTCCCCCCTGAGCTTCCTTTTCTCCAGGCTGAGCCCCTCCATCTCCTTCAGCTGCTCCTGACACTCCGGACCCTTTCCCAGCTCCCACCTTCCCTTCCCTGGACACGCTCCAGCTCCTCAATGTGTCTTTCTTGTTGTGAGGGACACAAAAGTGACCCCAGGATTGGAGGTGCCCCAGCAGTGCCAGCACAAAGGGACAGTCACTGTCCTGCTCCTGTGGCCTTCTTGTCCACTCTCGGAGCTGCTGGGGTCATCCAACAAATGGCCAGAGGCTGCGTGTCCGTGCGGATGCCACCTCCTCCCTCCCAGACCTCTGGATCCACCCTCTCCTTGGGCTGCTCCTCACCCCCTCCTCCCCCAGGAGAAACCCAATCCGGCCTCCTCAGTGTCACCTGAAAGCGGGGATCTGCTTTCAGCCCCATCCCTGTTCCCGACGGCGGCGCCCCGCGGAAAACCTCAGCAGGATTCCTGGCTCCAAGGGAGCTGCACCCGGAGAAGCACCTGGAGATCCTGGTTAACTCTTTGGGATCCTCCCTGCCAGATCCTGTTCCTTATGGATATGAAAAAAGGCCTCAGGCTGGGAATTTCTTTAGCCCTTGCAGCACTTTGTGAAGATTCTCTTTCTCATGTGAAGAATTTTAAAACAATGTTATAGTTTTGTAAATCTCTGCACCTGCACCTACTTCTCAAGGGCTGTTGTGGCTTCAACCAGAAAAACATCCAGAAACGGATGTCTCAGAACTGGAGCAATCACCCCAAGGGGTGCGTGTCCGAGGGACCAATCTTTTTATGCCATTCAACATGCTTTCACCTATTAATATATAAAAGTTGTTCAATCTTCCATTAAACTCTCTCACTTTGGATCGAATTCGTGGTAGCGTGGACTCTGTCGACTTTACCTCCTTGGCAGCACCAGCGACAGTTCCCGGAGGAAAGTCTGCCAGGGAAATGTGGTGAAATCAGCTGGAAGAATGATGGAAAGGGGTAGGGAAATCCCCATGGATCAGAACGTTCCAGGCTTAGAGGGGCAAAGGAGAGGGAAGGACACCTCAAAACCAAAGGTGGAGGCCCGAGAGGGTTTCATGGAGTGCGAACAACAAGAAAATTCAGTTTAATTTTAGCAGAAGACGCTCAAGGTAAGGAGGTGAAGGGATTGTCTCTGATTTGCTTCCAGAGGACGACGACCGTCTCCAGCTGTTCCAAGAAAGATCCTATGAAGTTGTGAAATTCCTCATTCATGGATTCCTGAGAATTTCGTCTTTTCTTGGACCACAACAAGCACTGCATGCCTTCATCCAAGGACTCCAATTAACCCGGTGTTGGAAGTTGAGCTGGGAATCCAAAGCAGGATTTGAACCCATCTTGCAGGTGAGACAGGAGCCTCAACCACGATCCAACTAAAAATGGGATGCAAATGGAATGGATGAGTCTTCAGGAAGTCAGAAACCAGCTCACCTGGATGTCTACAGGGGACTGAAGTGTCTGTGCCACCCCCTCCCTGCCGTGCCCAGGGTCACCGACACCCAGGTCCCCCAGCCTTCGGAATCCCGATTCCTCATCCCAAGGAGCGAAGCAAGAGGTCTCTGGGTAGCTCTGGGTTGTCTCCACCCAGGAGATCATCGAATACAATCATGGAATGGAATCATGCCGGTTGGGAAAGACCTCCAAGATCTTCTAGTCCAACCTGTAACCGATCCCAGCCCAGAGCACTGAGTGCCACGTCCAGTCGTTCCTTGGACACCTCCATGGATGGGGACTCCAACATCTCCCTGGGCCCATTCCAATCCTTGACAACACTTTCCGTGATAAAATTCCTCCTGATGTCCATCCTGAACCTCTCCTGGCACAATTTGAGGCTGTTTCCTCTCATCCTGTCCCTTGTTCCTTGGGAGCAGAGCCTGATCCCCATCTGGCTGCCCCCTCCTGTCAAGGAGTTGTGGAGAACCAGAAATNCTCAGGGAGTTTTGGAGAGCCAGAAATTTCCCCCTGATCCACCTTTTCTCCAGGCTGAGCCCCTTTCCCAGCTCCCTCAGCCTCTCCTGGTGCTCCAGCCCCTTTCCCAGCTCCGTTCCCTTCTCTGGACACATTCCAGCCCCTCAATGTCTTTCTTGTGATGAGGAGCCCAAAATCTGATCCCAGGATTTGAGGTCCCTCGGCAGTGCCAGCTCAGGGGGATGATCCCTTCCCTGTCCTCCTGGCCATGCTGGTTTTTTGGTACAAAAACAACAGGAAAATGACATGATTATCCCAAGGAATTTAATTCAGACCTCTGGAATTCAATCTCCATATCCACCCAATCCTGGGAAAGAGTAAAGAGCTGTCACTCACATCTTGTCAGTGACAATCTGGACAAGCTGTCAAGATCCATCGAAGACCCTTCCCTGTCACTTCAGCTGCTCCAAGGATTTGAGGTGGCTTCTAATCTTGGTGGTACAAACTCCTCCAAGACCCCCTTCAGTACCCAAATTAATGTGTTTGGTGTTTCCCAAAATATGGCGGATGTGGATGAAATTTCCAGGGACGGCAGATTTTTCTTTTTCCATTGACGACCCTTCCCTGTCACTTCAGCTGCTCCAAGGATTTGAGGTGGCTTCTAATCTTGGTGGTACAAACTCCTCCAAGACCCCCTTCAGTACCCAAATTAATGTGTTTGGTGTTTCCCAAAATATGGTGGATGTGGATGAAAATTCCAGGGAGGGCAGATTTGGGGTGGGTGGATCCAGAACAACTGGATTTGATGGGAATTATCATTATGGTTCCAGTCTGAGGGAGAACAGGAGGTGGTGGCTCCTGGGATGGAGCAGGAATGGACATCCACGAGCGCTCATCTTACGTGTCCAGGAGATCCGAACTATCCCAAAAATTCCCATCCAATTTGTCTGCTATACTGGCCTTTCTGAGGGATGTGCTGGCTTCCAGCAACTGGATTTCCAGCTGGATAACGGTGAATCCAGGCAGCAGAGCACAGGTGGAACCTGTGCTAGGATTCACCCAAAACCAGGGATGGGCCGAGGGAACGGGGTGTGACCAAGTTTGGGAGCTTCAAGAATTCCCATATCCCACAGATTAGGAATAACTGAGGGTCCCAGATGGAATCTGGAAGGGGTAAAACAATCCCGAAGCAGCAAGAAAGTGTTGACTCACTCAGCACAGCAGGTGGATATTTTCCATGGAGGATTTGTTTTGTTCATGGAATTACATTGTTGTGGATATTCCCGGATATTTTTAGCTGGAGTGTGATGCAGGTGTGGGGTTAAGAAAGCTCAGGACGCTGCAGTGCTCATCCTGCAGCCTTTCCCAACCCAAATACTCCAAGGAGAGGAGGGAAAACAAAGCTGTGCCTTGGCTTTGGGCCTGGAAATGAGGAAGGGAATTAACTCGGATGTGTTGGAGGCGGGGGCTGGCACAGGGAATTTTGTTAAGTAGTTAATGGACGCAGAATTTGGTCAGCTCCATGGCACCGGCTCCTGCTAACTCAGGGATTTTAGGAACCCTGAGGGATGCAGGCTTGGACAGGAGTGCTCTGAAAGGAGACACCCTCTGGATGAGCACCGGGATGGGTGTGGGGAAAACCTGGCTGCTGGCGGGAGCAGAGTCCCCTCGCTGGGAATTCTGTCTTGCTCATGGCAACATCCTCGCTCCACAAACTTCCCACTCCTGCAGCATCCTTGGCTGGCATCCCTTTTCCCTTAGTCTGGGAATGCTAGTGAGGTCACAGCCCTTGGTGGGGAGCGGATAACGAGCGAGAAATTCCTTGGATCCCCACTCAGCAGAGCTCGGTGTCACTGGGAGAGCGACACAGTTCAAGGAAAACCCCGTTTGTGGCCAAGATTTTTAAGGATTCCCCCGTCCTGCTTTGCCCTCCCTCCTTATCCCTCTCTGCCCTGAAATTCCCAACATGGAACAGCCTGGGAATAACAAGTGAACCTTCCCGGTTTGGTCTCCCAGGCTCTGCTGGAGGCTAAGTGAGGTTAACAACTGAACATGCTGGGAATTATTGAGGGAAGAGACCTGGGAAAAAAGCTGCGTCCCTGATCTGATGGTGATAAACGATTGGAGCTGGGATATCTGATTCCTTCCCTCCCGTGGTCCCTGCAGGAACGGCTTCCAGGCGAGCGTGTCGGCCGTTCATTAAAGGAAAATGGCAAAGATTATCCCTAATATCTTGAAGATTAGTTGGATAAATACACGCTGGAATATGGGGCTGCTGGGAAACCCTCCGGCTTCACTGACTGGGTTTATCCAATTTGCATCCGCCGGCATTCCCAAGGCTGATCCGCGGCGCTCGGATGTGTTTGTAAACACAGCAGGGATGCACTTAAGGCACATCCTCAGGACTCCTTTTGGGATTAGAAAATGTTGCTTGGGAGCAGAAACGTAAAGTCGTTCTCTGAATGATTCCCAGAAAAATCTAAGGGAGATTGGGAATGACACAGATGAGTGTGTGAATCCTGGAATCATAAAACATCCTGGATGGAAGGGATCCATAAGGATCAGCGAGTCCCACCCCAAACCCTGCACAGGGCATCCCAAAAATCCCACCCTGCGCCTGAGAGAGTTTTCCAAACATTCTGGCTCTGGCAGCCTTGGGGCTGGGATGATTCCTTCGGGATCCTGTTCCTGTGCCCGGCCTCTGGAGGAAGAACCTTTTCCTGATATCCAACCTAAACCTCCTCTGTCACAGCTCCAGTTGCTTCCCCAAAGTTATCCGGGATGGTTGCTCATGGAAATCCTCACCCGGATAACTTTCAGATGATTGAAAATATTGGGATTCTTAAAAAAAAAACAAAACAACCCAAAGCAGGACCAGAAGAGTTTTCCCTGTGAAAATTACAACTAAAAATCCTCTGGATTTCCTTTTTAAACTGAAAATTCAATTTTTTTTACAAGTACAAAAGAATTTCTCCAAGCTGCCCTGTTTTGAGGAGAGGAGGCAGTGGAGCAGAGATTTTCAGAGGTCCCACCCAACCTAAATTCCTCCAAGGAACGTGAGTGGGAAGTTTTGCTGCAGAGCAGCTTTGGGAAGGACAGGAATTCCCAGCCCTGAGTGTCAAAAGTTGTTTTGTTCCCATTTAAAAAGCAGCAGCAGAAACAATGGCAAATCCCGATGTTTTATTGGATTGACCCGAACGTCACCTCTGGATTCTCTTCCCTTAAATTTGAAAGCCAAAGTCACATTTTAAATCCAAAAAAAGCAGAAAAAATCCAAAGGATGCTGTAAAGGAACCAGAGCTTGGAGCTGCCATTTTGCTGTGCAAGGAAAAACCTGGAAAAACTCCAACCCTCGCTCCATCTTTTGGCTTGGATTACTGTGGGAAAGGGAGGGAATCCATCCACTTTGTCCTGGGCTCACCTGGATTTGGGATGTGATGCCCAGCACTGACCAAACCAAGGTATTTTGTCACCTCTCCATCCCCTTGATCCCAAAGGAATGTCCTTGGGAGAAGGGGACATTGCTGTGGTCATTATGAGCTGTTAAATCATGGAGAATCCATGGAATTTTTCAAAATTCCTCTAATAATGGGATTGGCTTTTTTTAATTCTCATTTTAAAGGTCCCTTCTCCCTGTTTTTTGGGGGTTTTTTGGCTCTTCCTGCCTGCTCCTCCTTGGTAAAGGAGCACTGGAATGCTGGAAAGGTGGGAAAATCCAGTTCCAGGAGAACAGAAAGAATCTGGGATGACCCCACTTCCATGTGGAGCTCAGGGCAGTGCCTCTGTCGTCATTTGACCCTTCCAGGTGATGATTAAGTATCCTAAAAATCCAGGAGAAACCATGGAAAGAGGAATTTTATCCCGACCCACCCTGTCTTTAAACCCATCTTCCCCAGGACAGTCAAATATCCCAAAATTACTGCAACACATTGCTGGATTCCTACCAAATCCAGGAAAAGGGGTGGGAATTGCAGGGAAGGGAATGATTTTTCTGCCAAGTTTGCAAAAAAAAAAAGGGATTTGGGACAGGAGAAGGGGAATCCAAGGGCACTCGGAGACATCCCAGGTGCAGGGACGATCCAGTGGCCTCCAGGGAACCAAAACTGCTCCAGTGCAGGCTCAAAAATATCCAGGAAAACAAAACAAATCCACCTTTCCACAGGGATTTCCACTGGAGCAGGCAGGGCTGGAGTAAACAGGAAGGAAAAAAACCGAGAAAGAAGGAAAAAACCCAAAAGAAGGAAAAAACCCAAAAGAAGGAAAAAAACCCAAAGGAAGGAAAAATCCAAAAGAATGAAAAAACCCCAAAAGAAGGAAAAAACCCAGGAATATTCATATGAAATAAGGCAGCTTTCCCCCTTTTTTTTTTTGCCTCTATTCCTCCTTTTTTTTTTCCTCTCCTCAGTTTTCCTCCTGTGGAATAAACAGGGACGGCTGGAAAACAAAGGGTTTGGAAGTTATTTATTTATTTATCCATTAATTTATTTATTTATCCATTAATTTATTTATTTATCCAGTAATTTATTTGTTTTCCCACCTCTGCATTCAGAGCTGGAGCTGGGAATGCTCCGTGGCCGTGTCCGTGTGGGATGAAATCCAGGCCAAGCCCGGTGGAGGACGGAATTCAGCCGCCCTCAGCAGGAAAGAGGAACGGGAGCAGCGGGATGGAAAGGAGCCCTGGGAGATGGGAAAAGTAAGGATGTGTGGAATTTCACCCTCTGAGTGCTACCTCCAATTCCTGCTGCGGAATTCTGGGGCTGCAGCCCCAGGGAGCTCTGCCAAATTCCCTGGATTCATCCTGCCTCAGGACGCGACGCCTTCAAAACAAAAATCCGCGATAAAATTCCGGGCTAAAGTCAGGTTGTTTAATATTTT
>VWZT01016889.1:73473-92246 GCA_013397055.1 Pachycephala philippinensis | reverse complement strand
AGGACGGAATTCAGCCGCCCTCAGCAGGAAAGAGGAACGGGAGCAGCGGGATGGAAAAGAGCCCTGGGAGATGGGAAAAGTAAGGATGTGTGGAATTTCACCCTCTGCGTGCTACCTCTAATTCCTGCTGCGGAATTCCGGGGCTGCAGCCCCAGGGAGCTCTGCCAAATTCCCTGGATTCATCCTGCCTCAGGACGCGACGCCTTCAAAACAAAAATCCGCGATAAAATTCCGGGCTAAAGTCAGGTTGTTTAATATTTTGGTTTTTTTTTTTTTCTGGAGAAATCATAAAATCATGGAATGATTTGGGTTGGAAGGGGTTTAAAGATCATCTCATTCCTGTCGGGAGCAGGGACAACTCCCACTATCCCAGGCTGATCCAGCCTGGCCTTGGACACTTCCAGGGATCCAGGGGCAGCCGCAGCTTCTCTGGGAATTCCGTTCCAGCCCCTCACCACCCTCACAGGGAAGAACTTTTCCCAATATCCCATCAAAATCTACTTTCCATCAGCTTTTTGGTTTCAAACTCAGCTTCTGGAATGCTGGGATTTTCCTTATTTTTACCTGACCTCCTGTCTCTGTTTGTTGTTACCTTCCCAGGCATCACCAAAGCATTGACGAGATGGGATGGGAAATTTTGGGATTGCAGGGCTTTCCCGCAATTTTTACCTTAATATCCCTTTTTTTTCCTGGTGGATTGGGTGATCCCCTGCCAGAACTGCCGGATCCATGCACAATTCCCTTTTCCCTATTTATTTTTGTCTTCTGACCTCCCTTCCCAGAGCCAAAAATTCCCTTTTCCCAGCAGAGCTTCCTTCCCTGCCCTTGCTTTTCCAACCCTGAACTCGGATGCAGCCTTGGCATCAAGAGCCACAGGGAAACTGAGGCTGGGTTGGGAATATCCCAGGAATCTCTGCAGCTGGGAGCTGGTAGCACAGGCAGGGATCCTTGGCTTTGGCTCATCCATGGTTTTGGCTCATCTGGAATATCCCTGGAGATCTGTCCCACCTCAGTCTCTCACCCTCCCCTTCCCATGGATTCATTCTCATCCTAAATTTTAGATTTGGGAGCTGTTCCTTTATTTAAAGCAGCTTTTCCTGCTTGGAATCCTCAGTCGGATTCCAGGTTTTTGCCTGGGTCTCATCTCTCCATGGCCTAAATCCCTCTCAGTTGTCTTTTTTCTCCCCTGGAGCAAAACCTGGGAATATCTCGCAGTCGGGAAGATGCATCTTAGCCTCAGCTCCGTGTTATTTGAAGCTGTGCCTTTGGGATAATCCCACAAAACGCTGCTCAACACTTTTTGGAGAGTGGAATTTTCTGGGGGAAAACATCTCCTTGTCCAAAAACCCAAAAAGTTTGGGGATCAGGCAGATGGTGGGATTTTTTTGGGATTAAAAATATTGGAATGAGTTGTTTCAAATGCGTCACAGTAAAATATTTTGTAATTCCAGGGGAAAACTTCCTGCTGCTCTTCTGCCTGGTTTTTCCCAGAGTTTAGACTCAAACCTTGGATTTGGCAATTTATTGGATTAGGAAGTTGAGACTCCCGCTGTGTTTCATTGCCTGGGAGATGGAATATTTTGATTTGACTGAATTAAACCAGTGCAACATCAGATGAAAATTTTCCAGGTGGATTTTGTTCGCAGGAAAAATCTCAAATTTTTCCCTGTATTTTTGGTGTTGGAATTCCAACCCCATTTCCAGGTGTCAGGGCTTTCAGGCAGAGGAAAATGTCATTTCCCAGCAAAACGATGGACAACGGCTCCAAAAATAATTCCAGGTTTCTGTGTGGGTTTTCCCACTTTTTTTTTTTAACAGGATTTTTTTTTTTCAGGACTTTTTTCCCTGTATCCACTTAGAGATAGGAAAATAATCCCATGGAAATATGATTAACAATCATTAAATGGATGAATTGGGTAGAAATGCATCCCTACTCCTTGGGAATCCCTGTTGGATCCTATAGTTGCTGTCCTGGGGATCATTTTGGGAATTTTGGGACACCAAAATTCCTGGGTGGAAGTAAAAGGACTTCACATTCCAGAGGGTTTGGAGTCCTCCTGCCTTGCAAAAAGAAATGAATCCTTTCATATTCCTTCACAAGGGACGTCAGGATTTTTTTCCCCTTATATTCTCTAAATTCCAGGAATTTTCCAGAGGTTTTGTTGGTTATCCCTGCTTGTGCTAAAGGAGAAATGGGAGGCACAGTCAAAATCCAGCCCAGAACTCCGTAAGAAAATAAAATCTCCCGGGATTCTGCAGCTAAAAGAGCTGGAGCTGAAGGAAGGGAGCACCTTCAGGATGTGTCCCTCTCTCCGTGCTCTTATCCCAATGTCCTCTGGAGCCAAAGCCGCTGAGGGAATGGAAAATAAGAGCCAGACCCTGCCTCAATTCCCAAGAATCGATTGGCACTGGCATTATTTCACTCCTTGGCAGAACAAATCCGATGGCTCTTCCCAGGATTGTCACAGAAAGTTCCCAAATGCAGGTGGGAGAAGGATCCTACGGATTCAATAAAATGAGCCCGGAAATCAAGATATTCTCTGAATGTCGAACATAAAATCCTTTGGAAAATCTGGTTCCAGCGGAATATCAGACCCTAGAACTTTGCTTTTTTTGGGGGGAGGGAAAACCTGGATTTATTCCTAAGGCAGGGATAATTGTATTATTTCACTGCAGGGTTCGGAGCAGGATTTTTCCCAACTTCCTTCCTGCAAAATGACGAAGAGACAAAGATTTTGGGACAGATTTTCCTTTACCTGTGATGCTCGGGATTTATCCCAGGTTTTCATATGCATGTTTATTATCCAGGCTGTGGGGATGTGTGGAAAATCAGGATTTCTCTGCGGGAATTGTGTATTTTTATTAAAGCCTTATTTTATCTCTCAGATTCCCTTTCCGTGACAGAAGAGTTTAAAAGGAAGTGTTTTCCTGGCAGTGAATCCCTGTTTCCACGAGCGTGGCTCTGATGGAATCGGGGAGTGATTCCCAATTTCCAGCCCCCTTTTCTTCTTTTTTCCCCAGCCACGAAATATTCCACGATTTAAAAGGCAACGGGAAAGGCTGGATATCAGCATCCCGCTCCTAAATATCCCTCATGGACGGGTGAGAGACACCCAGCTACGCTGGGGGAAAATCGGGAACGAATCCATCAATGTCAGCACTTTCCCATCCCTATAAAGGGATCCGGCTCAGCTCCAGCCCAGCCCCCTCTCTCCCACTCCCGCTCCCTCTGGAAGTGCCCCTGGAATGCCGAGGGAGCCGGAATTTTAAATCCCTGTTTCTATTAAATCAAGTTTATTGCACTCAGCGGCTCCGGAGCGCTCCCACCTGATCCAAAACCCCCGTTATCCCTTTAAAATTCCAACTCCCGCTTAAGTTTTATTTAAGGATGGAGCCCGCGGAGCTTTTTCCAGGTGTTTCCAGCTTCTTTTTCCAGCCCTGCTTCCCCGTTGATGCGCTGATCAATTACTCATCAAATCTTAATGAGCGCTTTAACTCAACTGTGGCATCTTAATCAGAGCCTTTGACTGCCAAGTGTCAGCTCCATCGACTCGGGAGAGCTGGGACAAATGATCCCAATCGACTGGAATGGGCTCTTCCCAAGCTTGGGAAGAGCCTTTCCGCGAGCCTCATCTGCCGTCTAGTGGCTGCACGGGAAGAGGACGAACGGAGAGGGAATTTTGGGGCGGAATGTCCGGGGAAAAAGGCTCTTGGAGAGGGATTGAGGGTGGGATGTGGGGTGGGATCCTCGCCTGCTTGATTCCCGTTAGGAGCGGATTTAGGGTGAGTTTTCCTTATGGGAAACGCCGTGTGTTTGTGTGTGTGGGAGTGGAGGCTCCTGCCAGAATCCATAGGATGGCAAAATCAGTCCGTATGTGGCTGTGCAGGGCTGTGGGATCTCAGGAAAAGAAGGATTTTGGGACAGGCGCTGCCTGGGACTGGGAACACAGGGCAGGGCTGGATATATGGGAACAGGGAATTCTCTGTGGATGCTCTGGCACCTCATCCCATGGCAAAGTCCAGCCTGCTTTGGGACAGTCCCCACAGGCCTTGCAAACCTTTCCCGGGATTTTTTTTAGCCTGTGGTTTGTTTTTTTTCCCTCAATAGCATCAGTTGGAAAAGCTGCTTAAAGCAACAACAAAGAAAAAGCTGACACAGACCTGAGCCGGAGAGAGGGAGCAGGTCAGGATCGCTGGAATCCTCAGGGATCTTTGTATCCAAGCTTTTCTCCTGTTCTAACGAGCCCTGTGCCCTCCAGACACCTCTCCACAAACCTGGGGACCCTTTTTTTTGGGGACAGGGACAGCCAGGAAGCAGATCCAGCTCATCCAAAGCTGCTGGGAGCACCCCTGTAACAGGGAAGCAGCGGGATGTGCTGGCTCCCTGCCTGACCCCCTCCCTTGGATATGGAATTACCTGAGGGCAAAAAGATTTTGGAGTCAGGAATTCCGGTTCAGCGCCGACGAGCAGGAGGGATGTCTGGGATTCTGGGGGATGTAAAGCCTGGAAGAAGGATTTGTTATTATTTTTAAGGCTGAGATGATCCCTGTGGGATGTTCTGGGGAGATCACGGGGCGAGGCAGCTGCTGCTTCAATCCAGAGGGATTAATGGGATTGGGACAGCACCGTATGGACATCCCCGTGTCCTGTCTGGAGCTGGGAGAGCCCTGCAGGAGGCTTGTTTTTGTTCGTAGAGGTGTTCCTGATCCGGTTTCCAAACATTCCCAACTCCCTTTGCCATTCCCAGCACCCAGGGGAGGCTCAGGGTTTGATGTTGTCCATAGGAATATTCCTTTTCCACCCACCATGCATCCCTAAGGAGGTGGAACAATTCTTTACTCCCTGGTTTAAACCATTCCATGGGATTTTTTCCTAGGCTGAGGCTGGCGAAGCTGTGGGATGGTGATGTGGAAGGAGGGAAAAGAAGGAAAACCAGGATTCATTTTGGAGGCAGGAAGGGAGTGGTGGGTGACGTGAGTGATGTGAATTTGGGGCCCACTGTCAGCACCAGGGTCTGAGCATTCCAGAGTCTGGGAATTTTCCCTGTGGAACATCCCTTGAACTCAAGGATCCATTTGGACAAAGAGGGGGAGATGAAAAGAGTTCAAACTTATCAAAGACCAAAAAAACAAACACTTTCGATGACTTTGTTGATCCAGTCATCCCCCAAAAAACTTTGGAAAAAGGGAATTAGGCAGAGGAGATCCTGCCTGGAGCTGACACAGAAGGGAAACAAATCCCTTTGGAAACCTCGGGCTGGGGCTTTCCTGATTTAACAAGATCAAAGCAGTTCTGCTTTGCTGACTCAGATTCCCAACTCCTGAATCCAAAGGGCTCAAACTCCCATTAAAACCTGTTTTAAGTGGATGAGGGAATGACGTCAAAGGGCCAAAGGCAACGAGGTCATTCCTGACAATTATCCATGGCCTTGCAACATCACTGATTTATGAGAGAGGATCCCAAAATCATGGAATGGTTCAGGTTGGAAGGGACCTTCAAATCATGGAATTCCAACCTTCTGCCATGGGCAGGGCCACCTTCCACTATCCCAGGTTGCTCCAAGCCCCATCCAACCTGGCCTTGGACACGTCCAGGGATGGGACAGCCACAGCTTTTCTGGGAATTCCATTCCAGCTCCTCACCACACACCCAGGGAAGAATTCCTTCCCAATATCCCAATATCTAAACCAATTCTCTGGCAGTGGGAAGCCGTTCCCTGCATCCTGTCACTCCATCCCTTGTCCAAAGTCTCTCTCCATCTTTTTTCCAGGATCCCTTCAGGCACTGGAAGGCCACAATTAGGTCACCCCAAAGCTTCTCTTTTCCAGGATGAACATTCCCAATTCTCTCAGCCTTTCCTCACAGCAGAGCTCCTCCATCCCTCTGCTCATCTTCATGCCCTCTCTGGACTCGTTCCAGCAGCTCCACATCCTTCCTGCGTTGGACCCCAGAGCTGGATGCAGAATTCCAGGTGGAATCTCACCAGAGTGCAGGGAGTTCCAATGATTTGTCCCAAAGGCCTTTCAATGGAAAAATTAAGGAGAGGCCAAACCTCTCCTAACAATCTCCCAAGCTCAGGGATCTTCCTGAGCCTGCTCTCACTTGTCCATGGAATAACATCCATCAGATCCCTTTTCCAAGGATGTGCTCAGCCTCCTCTTGAAACGGAATCCACAACATCCCCTGGGGATCAATCCCACAACTCCACGATTTGGGATGTCAGGAGAACCTTCTTTGTGTTTACTGGTAAATTTAAAAAATTTTGATGGTTTTTAGAATTCCGTGTTCCAGACCCTGTTGTTTAATTGACCTAATCGGGAATAAACACATTAAAATATGGAATGTCCAGGCTCAAAGTCAGGGAATAAAATAAAAATGAGCTCAATATTTATTTTCTTTGGAAAATGTCCTCTTTTTTAGGTAGATTTATGATTTGGAAGACTCACCCATTGATTTAGGGGCCATTGGTTGGATTTTCAGGACTCTTTGTTGGATTGATTGGCAGCTTGGGATGGTGTTATCCCAAAAATTATCCCAGGGTCTTGGATCCTGGTAATCAGGGCAGGGGAGAGACTGGGAAAACTTCTGGAAGCAAAGGCAGGTTGTATCAGGAATCTTAAGTGTAAAAGCATCCCCCTTCTCCTGGTTTTATGGTGGAAAACTCAGGGAATGGCCATGGTGGCATTTGGGATCTCCATGGTTGAAAGGTGCAGGAAAGAAGGGATATTCCAGTGATACATAAAGGAAAAAGGAAAACAAACAAAAGCCCCACGAGTGGTCAGGCAAAGGAAAATGGACTCAGAGAGGTTTCGTTGGTTTCCACTCTCTTTTGCAAGGAAAAAATTCCATTTTCTTCCCTCTCTTCAGGCGTTTTCTTTTCCCTGAAGTGACCCCACTTCCATGGATTTCTTATCATGCACTTTGTTTGGAATTAGAGGATTTTTAAGGTCCCTTCCAACTCGAACCATTCTAGGATTCATTTGGACTCGTATCAGAGGATGGGGATTCCCCAGGGAAGTATTCAATTTTTTTCAGGGAATTTCTGGATAAAGAAACTCTGGAAGGAGGCTGGAGCCAGGTGGGGGTCAGGATTTGCTCCCAGGGAACAAGGGCCAGGATGAGGTGACCTTGGTTTAAGCTACTCCAGGTTGGACATCAGGAAGAATTTCTTCATGGAAAGGGTGATCAGACATTGGAATGGGCTGGCCCAGGGAGGTGGTGGAGTCACCATCCCTGGAGATATCCAAGGAATGCCTGGAGGTGGCACTCACTGCTCTGGGCTGGGTCCCAAAGTTGGACTCGATGACCTTGGAGGTATTTTCCAACAGAAATGATTCTGAGATTCTGGGAAGCTCTTCCTGGCTCGGCTTGGTGTCTGAAGAGGAAGGTGACCAGCAAAAAGTTGGAGAAGAATATTGAGGCAAGAAAAATTCCACCTTGTGGAAGGACTTCCATTCTCCTTGGTGGCTTGGTATGGACACCCTTCTCCTGGGCTGGGGTGAGGAAAGTGGGATGAAACTAGGGAATTGGCAGAAGGATCCGTTCCTTGGAAGAACATTCCAAGCAGAGCAGAGATGCCGTAATTCCACTGCCGTAGCCCCTGTTCAAAATGGAATGGGAAGACACAAACCAGGAGCAAGGGAAGACAAATCCCACACGGGTGACCTGTCCCCTGACAGAATTCCATGTCTCCAGCTCCCCTGATAAATGGGATTACTCCCCTGATAAATGGGCCCCTCGGACCCGGCTTGTCCGGAGCCATTCCGGCAGATGGATGTCTCCCAATCCCGGCCAAAGAGCTCATTTCCTGCGGCTATAGATCCTGGAGGCTGCTGGCAGCGGAGGAGGATAAGTGCACTCAGCAGGGTCCTGGGCTGGCTGGGCTGGACGGGAGGCACTCAGGATGATCCCATGGGAAAGCAGCGATGGATCTGGAAGGACTCCAAGTGGTCAACGCGAAAAGCCTTTCCTCCTGGGAATGGGCCTGCGCTCTCCATCCAGCCTCATCCGAGGAGACCTCGTTGCTCACGGAAGGAGGAAAGCAGGGAAGGCAAAATGGCGGGAGCTGGCGGATTCCGTAAGGATCTGTGTGTCTGAGATATCCGTACCTCCATAAATCACGGAGTCATGGGATCACTGAGGTTGGAAAAGACCTCTGAGATCATCGAGTCCAATCTGTGACCGATCTCCTCCAAAACACTGAGTGCCACATCCGGGCATTCCTTGGACACTTCCAGGGATAGGGACTCCACCACTTCTCTGGGAAGCCCCTTCCAATGCTTGACAACCCTTTCCATGGAGAAATTCCTCCTGATGTCCAACCTGAACCTCCCCTGGCACAGCTTGAGGCCATTTCCTCTCATCCTGTCCCTTGTTCCTTGGGAGCAGAGCCTGACCCCCACCTGGCTCCACCCTCTTTTCAGGGAATTATGGAGACAGAGAAGGTGCCCCTGAGCCTCTTTTTTTTCCAGGCTAAACATTCCCAGCTCCCTCAGCTGCTCCTCATGGGACTCAATCTTCAGACTCTTCACCACAGAATATTTTGGATTTCAAGAAAGGGTCTGGTTTTACCCAGGAAACAGTGGGAGAGGGGAAATTCCCTGTGGAATTGGACAGCCAAACACCATCTTGGCACAGGGAGAAATACAAAGAGCAACAGGAAATCGGGATTCCAAGGGAAGTGTGGAGATTGGCTCGCATTCTGCAGGTAGTTCAAAATCGCTTTGTTCCTGAAACAAGAAATGGATGGTTTCCACTCTCTTTTGCAGGGAAAAAATTCCATTTTCTTCCCTCTGTTCAGGTGTTTTCTTTTCCCTGAAGATGAAAAGTCCCTCGGATTTACAGGAAAAGTCCGTCGGGTCTGGACAAATAAATTATCAGGTCTCACTGGGTAATCCATTATTTACATCAGTAAATCTGCAGGGCTTTTCCCAAGTATCCATCAAGATCCCCCTCTGGATTGATGGAATATTGGATGGCTCCTCCTGTTTGTTTCCCCCAAATTCTCTCCTTTCCATCCTCCTCTCCTGTTTTCGGTTGGTTCCTTACCTTGAACAATCCAGAGGGGAATTCTGGGTGGGATTTCAACAGCAGCAAATATCACAAGACACCTGGAATTCCCAAATCCATCTCCTTGGAAGGAGCCCACCCATTCCATCAGGAAAGACTTCAGGAGCTCTCACCTACCGCCACCCAAACCTTCAAGCTGCTGCAATTAACAGGACAGATTTTAATTGGCAATTACAATTCCATTAACTGGGGCTGGTGGATCGTTGGATCTGTCAGGAAAGCCCTGGAGCAGGGAAGATTTGTGGATGGATCCGGGATCCTGCTCCAGAGCTGTGGAGGAAAAGACAACAGGAAACAGCTGTGCTTTCTCAGACAGGGAATTGGAAGGGGACTTGCTTGAAATCCAGTTGTATTCCTTATCCAGGGATGGCTGCATCCCAAATAGATCCTTGGGATGAAAGTTCAGCAGCACCAGGGATGAGGGAGACAGGGAACAAGCTCCAGCCCTGGGAGCACCTGGAAAACAGAGCCTGGATCTCCCGGTTGGAAGGGGAAAACACGTGTCCAGCAGGGAATTCCATTGCTTTGGAATGGAAGGTTTGTGAGGTGTGGATATAACATCCAGGCACCTTCAGGACACACGGAATTTATCAAAGGAGATTGTTCAGGAATTTTCCAAGTTCTGTTCCTGGCTTTTCAGTAGACCATGGATGTGGTGCTTATCCTACCCACACTGATGGGAATTCCATCCTTAGCTTTGCGCAGCAGATCCCAACACGGCACAATTCCCAAACCAGGATTTGCAGTGCCCTGACACTGATCTTGCCATGCTCCATGGATCCCTCTGATCCCTCTGCCAATGGATCCACACTCTCCTCATCCTCACACCAGGAATATATTCCATGTGTCACCGGCATCAGCCAACAAATCATGAGCGACGTCTCTGGATAATTTGAAGGGATGACTTGGAATAAGGTTCAAAATCCTTCAGGATTTCTCTTTAGTGATAAATATTCCTGTTCTTTTATCTGTGTACTGCCAATATTTCCTTGGGTGAGAGTTTTTCCTACAGATTTTCTGGGAAAACCTGGCTGTGATAAGTGTTTTAACAGGCCAGGTGAATATTGCCCATCACGAGGGCTTGGGGAATGCCAGAGGGAAATCCCGTTCCAGATACACTTTTCCAGACAAAACACTGATTTAAAGGAAAGGCTGGGAAGAAGAACAATCCTTAAAGTTGGGCTTCAGGGCTTTTGGGACAAAATCCATCTTCATGTGGAGACTCAGGAAAATTCTTGGCATATCCAGAAGGAGGGAGGAGTTTCATTCCCAGCAGAATTTGTAGGAGACAGACAGAAACTGGTTGTTTGTTTGGATTTATTTCCCTGTTGGCCATTCCCAGCACCTCTAAGTCCTGAATTCCCAGGTTTCATCAGGCCTGACAGGAAAAGAGGGCTCTAAATAACTAAATTCCTGAAAAATTTGTGAAAAACAAAAGCAGGGTCAGAAAATCCATGGAGCAAAGGATGGACAGAAAGGGATGGGGAAGAGGAGGTTGGAAACAAGAGGAGGGACAACCACGGTCACATGGATATTCCAGGCTCCCAAAAATCCCAGCAGGACGAAAGAGACCGCAGAAAACAGAAATTGTGGGACTGTCCATCAATAATTGACTCTCTCCACAAAGGCATCCTGGTCCTGGAGCCTCTGGACAGAGTTTTCCTGCTTTATTTGGGATCCATTTGCTGCATCAGCTCCTGGTTTTGTCTGTCTGAGCTCTCAGTCTGTCTCCATCTCTCAATCACAGCCAGAAGCTCCCCTCTCCGATGGACCCAGGAGCGGGATGTTATTGCTCACGGAGCAGTTTTCCATGCAGACGGATTGATGCTTTCCCAGACTCGGATTAAACCTCCCGTGAGCTCCTCCAAAGTGGCCTCTCTCTTTTCTTTTCATCCCAGCATCATTTTTTCCTCTGATGGGATATTTTGAGACTTCCTTGATTATTTGTTGTCTTTACATTCCACATATTTACACCTTTGCTTTGACCTTTCCCACCTGGAATTTTTTAGGGCCGGAACCCACAATCCCCCATTTCCTCTTTGCTCCCAGTGTCTCTCCATCCCGGAATATTCCCATGTTTAGATCCAAATAAATAACACCACCAACGATTTTCTCCCCTGCTGGCAGCTCGGACTCCGGAGATGGATGGAAGGAGAAATATTGAGCAAGAATTCCATTTTAATCCCTCATCCAATAATTCTGGGTGTCTCTGGCGTTTCCTCACCTCTCCGACGCAAAATTGTGCATTCCCAGCCTTCGGATAATATCCGAATATGCAGATTTTATTGACTTCTGCTCCAGTCAGTTTGGAGATTTATTGACCTGGGAAGGGAATATTGACCTGGGATGAAACCGAGGTCAATGTGAGCGTCCCAGGGGAGCATAAATTTCTAAATTGACCCGGCAAACAGAAGTCAATAACGGAATGGTTCATCCAAACATTGTCTTACCAAAATTAATTCCCACGGACGCGGCTCCACCTGCAATTTTGATGGAGAAATATGGGAGGCGAGATCGGGATGAATGGGAGCCGGTGTCTGATTATGGAGAGTAATGAAACTGCTGGGAATGGAGGGAAAGGAATTGGATGCGGTGATAATTTAATCTCCAGTCAGTGATGGAGCAGCCTCTTGTTAACAGGGAATGACTCTGGAATGTTCGGGGCAGGATCGGGTTTAATCCTCAGGGATGAAGTTTAGGGAAGATGGAAGCTCGTGACATCAGTTCTGTGTTGGGGCTCTTCGTCTCCATGAAGCTTTTGGGGTGTCCTTGGTTCCTTTCAGTGAACTGGGATGAAGATCCTCATTTGCAATTTGGCTCCGAATTTATCGGTTTTCCAGTCTTAATCCAAGTGGGAATGGAAAAAAACCAAAACAAAACGTGTTTTAGGTCTCTTGGTGTCATTTGGAATGTGTGGGGGCATGGGGAGGTGCTGGGACCTTCACAGCCTCAGGAACGTTCTTGAAATCCTTTGTTCCCAACCCCAAATTCCCTAGACACACAAATACATCCCTTGTTTTAATTGATTCCAACATGGAATTTCCACGTGAGCATTTCCAAGTGTTTTTTGTTCTACGGAAATGACTTGCACATTTTTATTTATTTTTGTTTTTTTAAGTATCTGTAGTGGGAGAACCACAGACTTGATTTTTTCATCGTCTTCTTCCCCTTCACCACTTCGTGATCCCAAACCTCTGCCTGCGAGCTGGAAAATCCGCTCCTGGCAAAGAGGACAAAACACTCCTTCCCTTTGGAATTTCATTACAGGTGTAACCCACATTTTTGAGTGTCGATAACAAGATTTGGTGACAGAGGACAAATTCAAGAGCTCATTTCTCTCAGAGTTAATGGAGAGAAAACTGGAATTTGGATGGAGTGTCTTGTCCCACTTGAAGGATCTGGAGCACCAGGAGCAGCTGAGGGAGCTGGGAAAGGGGCTCAGCCTGGAAAAAGGAGGCTCAGCGGGGACTTTTTCACTCTCCTCAACTCCGTGACAGGAGCCAGCTGAGGATTGGGCTCTGCTTCCAGGGAATTAGGGGCAGGATGAGACGGAACTGCCTCAAGTTGGATATCGGGATAAATCCTGATAGCTGGAATTTAGTTGGATATCGGGATAAATTCCTTCACTGGAAGAATTGTTCAGCCCTGGGCAGGGGTGGAGTCCGCATTCCTGAAGGGATTTAAAAGCTGTGTGGGTGTGGCACTTGGGGACACGGTTTAGTGGTGGCCTTGGCAGTGCTGGGGTGACGATTGTCCTCGATGATCTCGATGGTCGTTCCTAACCTAAATTATTCCCTGATTTTAACAAATCCTCCCTGAGATGTTTCTGAAGCCACTCTGGTTTAGAAAACCACAAAGCCATTTTTCCCGGCAGATAAAGCCGAGATTCATCTCTCCATGGACACATTTTAGGCCAGGCAGGAAACAAAACTAATCCTAACACCTCTTAGTCTCTGCTTACCCAGTCTGGATTTATCCTGTCAATATCCCTGCATCCCACTCCTCCTAATCCCTGTTTCAGCCGGACATCCCTGGAGACTCTCAGTGCAAAGTGATGTCAGGTCTTTGGCCTTCCAGGTCTGCAGTGCGCAGCCAAATTGAGCTCATCCATCTTCCCTTTAAATCGCTGTCCACGTTGAACTCCTTCCCAATGTTTAAACCACTCCGAGGATTTGTATTTAAGAGGAACTTAAATTATTCAAGCCCTTAATGTTCGGGGCTTTTTTTTTGAAGATGCATTTTGGAGCTGTCAAGCGAACAATCTTAAATGACAGGTTGATGAATTCATTGTCCCTTCCCACGTCTCCGGGAGGAGAGAGGGATACGGCTCCCAGGGAAAGAGGCTTTGCTAACAGAGATAGGAGTTTTTCCCTAAATTCCCTTTTTTTCGGGCATTAACACCCTTCTTCTGGATGTGGAGTCAGCAGAGCAGGTTTGACATCAGCCACGGACTCGGGTTTAACCTGGGGATGGAGGAAATATTGGGAAGTTGACTGGTTTTGTAGGGATGGGGTCAGGAATGCCGAGGTGCAGCTGGAGCTGAACACAGCAAGGAATGCAGGGAATAATAAAAAGGATTTCTTCAGGCCAGGAAAAGGTCAAAGAAAGAGTTTCCCTGTGAAAAGCAAGGCTGGAAAACTGGTAACAATGGATGAAGGGTGAAATAACCAACTTTTTTGGCTACAGTTTTTGTGGCAACCTCTCTTCCCACACTTCTCCTGGGGATGGACAATGAGGTGGGGACGAGAGGAGCTGAGTCCTTCCCACTACAAAAGAACATCAGGGTCCAAAACCCCCGAGGAACCTGGATGTTCATCAGTCTGTGGGACCTGATGGGATGCATCCCAGAATCCTGAAGGAATTGGCTGATGTTGCTGCTCTGTGATATTGGAAGAGTCACATCAGGGAGGTGAAATTCCTTGTGACCGGAAAAATGGAAACGTTGATTAACCAACCCAGTGGCTTTTTATGGTGGAGTGACCACAAGGAACAAGGGAATGGCTACATTTATTCCTTTATCCGGAATTCTGTGAGGTCTTTGATGGGGTCTCCCTGATAAAACCAAATTCAGGTCCATACAAAACCATCACATCCTCAAAAAAAAAATCCCTGGGATAATCAGCCTTTTCTCAAATGCTTCCCAGGAGTGAGGAATTGCAACCAAGCATCAGCCATTATCACCACAGAGCAGGTAGAATTCTGGAATGGTTTGGTTTGGAAGGGACCTTGAAAATCGTGGAATTCCAAACCCATGCTGTGGACGTTTTGGGAAGGGATTTCACTGGGAGTTGTTCAGTGCTGGTCCCCCTTTGGGAACAAGGGGACAATCCAGGCACATTTATTGTGTAACAACCGACTTAAAATCTGGGAAAAGCCCCTGTTTGCCTTTTTTTTTCTGCCAACCTCAGCTCCCACTTCAAGGCAGAGCCGCCTCCCACAGCCTCCTGGAAATAACGAACAGCAAAAAGACCCAAAATCCCGGAGGGATAACTCGGCTCCGACGTTAATGCACATGGAAAGTTGTGCTCGTTCCCGGCCTTCTCCTTCCCAGACAGATTTTGTCAGACGGCAGCGAGTTCATCTCAGAACAGATGACTGAAGGCTGCAGGGATTGATTTCCAAGGGCAGGAGGAAAAGAGCTGAATCAGGACAGCCGGGATCCAGACGTGATGTGACAGCTCCCCAAGTATCCGAAGGGCGGGAATGCTGCGGGAGCAGCGGCTTTGTGGGAAATGTCTTCATGGAGATGTCGCAGGCTGCTCGTTGTCTGTTAAAGAAAGGCCACTGGATCATTCCTGGGGTATTTATGGGAGGTTTGGTGGCGTTAATAAAGTGGGAATTGTGAAGGTAAAGAGTGGAGAAATCAAATTCCCGGATGAAAGATTCCCGGCAGGTTTTTATTCCTCACAGGGCTCTGGGATGAAGTTCTATGGATGAAAGCAGGTCAGATTTGGGAAATGCTGCCTAATCTGTGGAATATCCTACAGGAGAATTCTTCATTCTCCTAGTTATCCAGAAATGCCAGGCTTTGTATTCCAAATTCTCGGTAAAGCAGGGAGCTGCCTCTAGGAACTTGCCGGGTCTCATCCGAGACGACTTTCCCTTCTTTCTGAGGTGTGGAGTTAAAATTCCCTAATTTTAGGTGCTCAGCAGCCCATTAACACGGATTAATGGATTCATCCATGAATTAAACTCCTTGGTTTGGGTTCTCAGTGGGCATCAGGATGGGATGTTCTCATCCCAGAGCTGGTGTCTCCTTGGAGCAGAGGAGCCCTGACCACATTCCACTGACTTCCCTGGGAATCCAGGCCACTCCGTTGGACATGTATTCCTTAAAATCAGGAAAGGAAAACCAAACCACGTCCAAGAAGAGATTTCCTCCAGCAAAGGAAATCCCTCTTTTACCTGGATCACACGACTCAAGCCTCTCCTCAGAGCATCCTCCCTGTTTCCCTGTGGGATTAGGAGTTGGTAAGAACAGGAAAGGGAAAGGGATCAGAGCTGAGGTTGTTCCTGCCATGTCCATGGATTGTGGATCCCTTAACAGCACTCAGAGGGTGCTAATTCCCTCTTGGAGGTAAAACTCCCCTCCTTATTTTTCCTCCTCTACCCTTAGCTCATCCCTGGGCTTTAAGGAGAAGCTACCTGGCTGTGCCCCTCTCCAGCACCTGCTTTTCCTTGGATTGCATATCCAGAGCCGAGACAGGGGTAACTTAAGAATGTTCCCTAATGGAGCCTGTGCTTTGCTTATCTCCCCGTGATAAAGGAGGGAGAGAGGGATGAAATGTAATTCCCAGTTTGCCGCCAGTGTGACCAGACTCCGGAGTGGGATGGGGCTGGTGACGGCAGGAAACTGCTGACACACACCAGAGCCAAGGGCATCCCGATTTGGAGCTGTCTCCAGCTTTTAAAGGACCAGGAAGCGACAGCAGCTCCCTCGGGCTCGGGTGGCAGGGAGATGAAGGTTCCCGGTGTTTCTGAGCCGTGTTTTCCAAGCCCGGAGCTCTCCTAAAGGACGCCCAGCTCCTTGCTGGGATAATCTGTTGTTGGTGCAGGGAGAGCTGCATGGAAAAACAGAGGAATGGTTGGGTTGGGATCTCTGGAGAAGAGAGGAAAAGAGGAAAAGCTGAGAGAATTGGGATTGTTCAGCCTGAAGAAGGGAAGGCTTTGGGGTGACCTAATTGTGGCCTTCCAGAAGGAGCCAACAAGAAACACGGAGAGGGACTGGGGATGAGGGCATGGAGCGACAGGACAAGGGGGAATGGCTTCAGACTGACAGAGGGTGAGTTTAGATGGGATACTGGGAAGGAATTCCTCCCTGGGAGGGTGCTGAGGCCCTGGAATGGAATTCCCAGAGAAGCTGTGGCTGCCCCATCCCTGGAAGTGTCCAAGACCAGGTTGGATGGGGCTTGGAGCAACCTGGGATAGTGGAAGTTGTCCCTACTTATGGAAAGGGGTTGGAATTGGGTGATATTTAAGGTCCCTTCCAACCCAAACAATTCCATGATTCCCTGATTTTGTGATTCTTTGATGTGTCTTCAAGTGTATAATTTATCTTGCACAAACCTCTTTTTCTTTTGGTAAGGGGGGGAAATCATCCCATGAACTCTGGATTCCACCTATTCCCACAAGAATTGTGAGGATCAGCTCATGGTCCAACCAAGAATTGCTTTCAAAAAAACCTGGAGCCCTCCTAAAAGCTCATCTCCATCTCACTAAAGTCCGTTAAAAACATTTAGTGTTTGAGTGCTGAGATCCAACATTAGGAAAGGCAACTTGGCCTTTTCCAAGCCTGGAACTGAAGAGGAAATGCACTCGGTGAGTTCCCTGCTCCCTGTTCCAAGCACACCATGGGACTGATTCCATTTACATCCCCCCAACGAATTCCAGGGATTCTGGAGTCTCCAGATGCAGAGAGAGGCTCGGAAAATCCACGTGGAAGAGCCTCAGGTCTGGTTTCAGCACTTTAGACTTGACCTTCCTGACCTTTTTCTCAGCCACTGTGTTGGAAAGATGAATTAAAAATGGGATTAAAGTGGGAGCTGCTTTTCCCTCAAAAATCCTTTGCCCAGATCTTCAGATCCCTTCATTCTTACATCGGTTTGGCTCAGAGCTTCCAGCTGGAAGTTTAGGGAGTGGAGGTGACACCTCCTGAACCCTGGACTTGATGATCCTTGTGGTCTTTCCCAACCCTGAGGATTCTGTGGTCCCTCATCAACAGTTTCCTCAGGGATTTTGGAAGAAGTGGAAGTGACCACCACTGGCTGGTGGGAATATTCAGGAGTGGGGGTCAAATNATCCCTGGAAGTGTCCAGGGCCAGGTTGGATGGGGCTTGGAGCAACCTGGGATAGTGGAAGGTGTCCTTTTCCCATGGGGGCAGGGGGGTTGGAATTCCATGATCTTCAAGGTCCTTTCCAATTATTTTTTCCAACCCAAACTATTTTATAATTCCTGGACCCACCTCATTCCCCTCCTGTCTGGATGCAGCACTGATCCAATCATTTATCCACCTGATCCATCCTGTCTATCCCATTTTTCCCACTCCTCAAGCTCAGTCAGTGGGACTGCAGGAAGAGACCTCGGCACAGTGCTTAGGCCTGCGCCGCCTTCTCCCAGTGCTCTTCCACTTTTCCCTCATCCTAAAATCCCCCAAACCCCTCTTCTCCCTCCCTTTCTTCCTCCTCATCACCCTCATCCTCTCTTTCCCATGCCACGGGGCAGGAGGAACATGAGGAATGCTGAGGAAGAGCTGGAAAAAGCAGAAACCCTTCACCCCAAACCCCTTTGGAATCTCATTTCCAACCTCCAGGCCGGATTTCTCCCGTTCCTTTTTGCTCCAAGCACGGTGGCCGAGGGGAATTTGCACCGCCAGCACCTTGTGGAACACCAGGTGTGGAATTTAATGGTCACTACGGGCGGAGAGGCGCAGCCTCCCCCCCATTCCCTTTTCCCTTTAAGGGAACATTATCCAAACAAACGCCCTGGGAAAAGTGCTGAAGCGCAGGCAAATGATGACACGGGAGCAGGAGCCAGGCATTAAAAATTCATGGGGCTGGAATATTAAAACTTTTTTTACTTCATCACGTCAAGGCACCAGGAAAATGCAAACAAATGAGCCCCACTGAGCGCTGCCTGCGTGGGCCAAAAACGGGGATGAGCCACTCCCCTGTCGCTCCCAAAATGTCAGGCTCCGAGGGGGGACAGGGAATCAGCAGTCCCTGTCTCTTCCCGAGATGTCAGGCTCCGAGGGGGATGGGAATTCTGTGGGGTTTTTAATTGCTCGGTGTCTCCAAACGAGCTCTGCCAAGTGACAATTCCTCTGCGTGAATTGGGAGTGGGAATGCGGAGCCTGGGAGAGGCCCCAGCGCTTCCCCGCCTGCTGTGCTGTCAAAATGTGGGAAAAAGGGGAATGTCTGGCAAAGGGGGGAGGGGAATTCCAAGCCCTCTCGTTAATTTGGGGCTGTCTTTGCTAATTAAGGCACCAGGCCCTGTCTGCTCCTTGCTGTGCTGCTGGCAGCAGGGGTTGGGATGTGGTGACATCCAGACAACTCCAATCACGAGCTCTCCTCGGGATCCTGGAGGTGACACCTCCATGAATTGAGGTTTGCAGGCTCTGGGAACAGTTGGAATCCCCTCCTGGACACGATGATGGAAGAGGGATCTGTTTTCCGGGAAGGTGAGCACAACCACCCGCTCCTCCCT
>VWZT01016889.1:31864-60411 GCA_013397055.1 Pachycephala philippinensis | reverse complement strand
TTTTTTTTTTTTTATTTTTTTTTTTTTTTTTTTTTTTAAGCTTACCTATAGATTCTCTCCCTCTTTTAGATACGTATTTAAGGTAATTCTCTCCCACTTAAATCTCCGGTGCTTATTCCACACAGACAGCGTGGCCCAGTTGCTCTCTCCCTCTCTCTCCCTCTCTCTTCCCTCGATTAGGAGAGGGTTTTATTGGGAAACTTGCTTAGGCTGCAGGAATGTGATGCTTTCAGCAGGCTGAGGCTGCGAGCGGGGCTGGGCTCCTGCTGCAATCCTCATTTCCCCCCCACAGCCATCCTGGGAGTCCCTGCTCTCTCCTTTCAGGTCCTCAAAATCAAGGAAAATCTTTTCCCATGGGATCAGGCCGTGTTGGGTGGGAGTGCTTATTCCCACCCAATTATTTCCCAATGGAAAGGGTAGAGAAGGGGCTTAATGCACATCCTCATGGAGTTATGGATGTGTGACCTCACTCTGGGAACACTCAGCAGTCAAAGGGCAGAGATTCCATGGAGATTTTGTCATCCCAAAGAACATTTGTCCCACTCGGATGAATGATGATGTGACCCTCATGACTTGATTGCCATCAGCCGTAATGGCACGGAGGGAGATTCCCACTTTTTGGAGGCACTTAGGGGACAGGAATTCCACATGGAATTTGAAGGGACAGCTTTGCAGAGCTGGGATAACCTTCGGAGAGTGTTCCTGCAGTGCCTGGTGTCACCTTCCCGTCGCTCAGTAGTCACCCTGGCCACGTCAAGATGATCCAACCCAAACCATTCCACAATTCCATGGATCATTTTTCATGTCCAAGAGGTTTTATGGGATTTGTGGTGTCAAGACTGGGAGGTGTTCCCTGTTCGTGGCATGGATGGGGTGGAGATGTTTGGGTTGAACCAGCAGAAAGGTGGAAAAGGATAAATCCCAGGAAAATTCTGTCTCCAGTCTGTAAAGCTCAGGATTAACCCCTCCTTTTCCTCGGAGGTAGAACTGCCTGTGGGCTCTTCCACGGACTGGAGGGACTGGAAATTGGGAGAGAAAAGGGTTGGAAAAGGACAGAAAAGTGAGGTGGAGCTTGAGGAAACACTCGGTTAATTGTTGGAATGTTGTGGGTGCTCCACACGGGTTAAAAAAACAGGGAAAAGAAAAACTGGATGGATGAAGCCAGGAAAAATCTGTGAAGGGCTGTGAAATACGAGACTGCCTCTGGCTCTGGAGTTGCAAACTGGACAGTTTGGAAAACAGGGATGGTATTTTGGGGAGTTCATGGTAAATCCAACCCGTGTTTGTGAGATCCTGGTGGGAGACGAGCTCCCAGGCCAAGCTGGTCCGGCCTTTCTTAGGGAATGACACGAATTCCATGAGGTGTCTGAGGTGTTTCGTGGGAGTTCATCCGGAAAAAGGCCACTTTTACTTTGGAGAGAGCCCAGATGAGGCCACCAAGGTGATCAGAGGGATGGAGCAGTTCTGCTGTGAGGAAAGGCTGGGAAAATTGGGATTGTTCAGTCTGGAAAAGAGAATATTTGAGGTGGCCTAATTGTGGCCTTCCAGTGCCTGAAGGGATCCTACAGGAAAGATGGGGAGGGACTGTTCACTAGGACCTGGAGTGACTGGAAAAGGGGAATGGCTTCCCACAGCCAGAGGACAGTTTTTGGTGGGATGTTGGGAAGAAATTGTTCCCTGAGAGGGTGGGGAGGCCCTGGAATAGAATTCCCAGAGAAGCTGTGGCTGCCCCATCCCTGGAAGTGTTCCAGGCCAGGTTGGATGGGGCTTGGAGCAACCTGGGATAATGGAAGGTGTCCCTGCCTGTGGAACTGGATGATCTCTAAGATCCCTTCCAACCCAAACCATTCCAGGATTCCATAAGCTCCATCCAAAACAGGATGGAAAACCCTCCATCCAGCTTTTCCCACAGGTTCCCTGGCACCAACTAAAAACAAACCCAGTAATTTTGCAAATCATCCTGGGAAGCTGCTCCCAAACCAGTGGGGAGAAGGATTTGGATCTCCTTAGATCCTGGCTGACATTTCCAAGCAGATTCCTGACCATGAACCTGTTTAGGGGTGATCTGAGTGGTTTTCCAAGAACGTTTAGGGGCAACCTGGTGGTTTTCCAAGGACATTTAGGTGTGACCTGGTGGTTTTCCAAGCACATTTAAGGGTGACCTGGTGGTTTTCCAAGCTCATTTTCCTGTCGCCTGGGTGGTTTTCCAAGCTCATTTTCCTGTCACCTGTGTGTTTTCCCAAGCTCATTCCTGCGTGACCTCTGTGGTTTTCCAAGCACATCACGACCCCAATTCCAGAGCAGCCTCTCGCCCCAAACTGCCGAATATTCTTCCTTCACCTCTCGCCACTCGAGCCATTACACTCCGGAGCTTCCCTGAGTGCCCAAGGGCCTCTCCCTGGTGATCACTCATCCCGGGAAATTGTTACGAGGCAGATAATTAATTGTTGCGAGTCACTAAAAAAATGATCATTCTTTGCAGAAAATTACCCCGATGTTCTGCAGAAATGTTAATGCTCGCAGCCATAAAATGAATGGGGAGCTACAGTTCCAGCTGCCAGGAGAGCCGTGAGTTATAATCCCACCACTGGATGCGGGGAGCCCGCGCTTCCAGACGTTTCTGGAGAGAGGGAATGCATTTTCGCTGGATAACAGTTTAATTTTATGATTATTTTTTCCTGCCCCGGAGTCCGCAGTTGAGTATTAATGACTGAAGCAGGGATAGGAACGGTTTTGCTGATCCCAGCTTGGCGTGGAGAGAGGCTTCATATTTATTTCCCATCTGGCTACCGGGATTTTACTCCAAACAATTGGATAAAAGGACTTGGAAAGTCATGGCAAGGCTGGTCAGGGCTGTATCCCATTGCCTCCTGGGAGTAAAGAGCTGGGATTTAGGAACAGCAGGGAGAGAAAATGAAAATTAACAGGTTAATTGCTGAGAGTTAACAAGTCTTAATTTGCTCTCCAACCAAAATCCAGTTGGAGCAGCTGGAAATGTGGTCTGGACATGGTCCTTGTCCCTATATCCCAATAAATCCAGCCTAGTGAGGCTTAGGATCTCTAAAGCTTTGGCTTGGGAGTCAGGATAACTCCTGACGTTGCATCCAGCAGAATTCCCGTGGCTCACAGTGCAAACGCTGCTGATTCCAGAGCCCAGCTGAGGGGGGCAGGTGTAAAGAAGGACACGGAGTGGTTTTGGATGGAATTTCTCCCGTCCCTCTCCGAGATAAGACCTGACATTTTTATCGATTTCCATTTGTTCTGGAGCAGCATTTGCATCACTCGCTCCACAAATGGAACGAGGAGATGACTCAGATCGCAGCTGCTTTCCCAAATGTGGTTTGGGGGTTGGGTTTTTTTTTTGTTGTTGTTGTTCAAGAAATGTGCATTTCCCAAAGCACCAGCTCTTGGCTTTCTTCTTCCATGCTCGAATTCCAGTGACTTCACCTCCAAGAAATGGGGTGGGTTTCCCGGCTGCGGGGAAATCAGCAAGACAAACACCTCCTCCCTCTCTTCCAAACTTTTGTTTTCCCTGTTTTTCAAGGAGCTGGGTTGGAATCCATCTGTGGACGGCAGGGTAGAAGAAAATGAACTTTCTCTTCCAGCAGGAGTCCAGGATTCAACTGATCCGTGTCCTATTCCAAGGAAAGCCCCTAATCAGGGTGTGCTGTTGGATAGATGGAATTTGCTGGATGGAGCACCCGGGATGAGAAAAGTACAGGGAGCAGAAATGTTGGTGGAGAATCCAGTTTGGGGCAAAGGGGATGGATTCCAAGACCAACAGCCAGAATCTGGGTGTGACAGGGCAGGAACTACAGGGAAATCCTGCAGGAATTCCGGTTGTTTCTGGCTAAGAGAAGAAATCCAGATTTCAAATCCAATAAATACGGAATCCAGAGGGAAGGAAGGGTTTGGTGTCTCTGCCCCTGGTGGGGAGGTTTAGAAGATGACACAGCAGGAAAGATTTGGGCTGGACGTTAGGCAAAGCTTCCCAAATGGAATGAGTGAAGGAATGTCTGGGAAGGAGGAGCATCTCCGAACGCTGGGAGAGTTCGGGACCAGGTCAGGCAAAACCCTGGAAGAGCAACATGGATCTTGCCACTCCTACCCTGAGGAGAAGGAATGACTCCATGGGCTCATGGAATGGTTTGGGTTGGAAGGGACCTTCGGGAACATCCAGTGCTGAGGGCAGGGACAGCTTCCACTATCCCAGGGTGCTCCAAGCCCCATCCAACCTGGCCTTGGACACTTCCAGGGATGGGGCAGCCACAGCTTCTCTGGGAATTCCATTCCAGCCCCTCACCACCCTCACTGGGAAGAATTCCTTCCCAATATCCCATCTGTCCCTGCCTTCTGGCAGTGGGAAGCCATTCCCTGTGTCCTGTCCCTCCATCCCTTGTCCCTAGTCCCTCTCCAGCTCTCCTGGAGCCCCTTTAGGCACTGGAAGGGGCTCTGAGCTCTCCCCAGAGCTTTCTCTTCTCCAGTTTGAACACTCCCAGCTCTCCAAGCCTGGCTCCAGAGCAGATATTCCATCCCTCTCCATGACTCTTTAGTGCCTATTCCACCGTCTTTTCCAGGTTTTTTTCCAGACTGTTTTTCCCACATAACCAAAACCCAGCTAGAGAACAGCCTTTGCTTTGGTTTCTGCTGATCAAAGCCAGGCTCAGAGGGCTGATGGAGCTTCCCGACTCCGAGTCTGATCCCTCCTCAGCGCTTCCAACTCCAATGAGCTGTCTGGGAAGAGGAAAGGGAGGCAGGAAGGTGCTTTGCCATCCTGAGGTGACACGAACTTGTCACCGATGCCTCCTTTGATGGGCTCTCACCCGGGAATGTTCCACAGGGATGCTCAGCTTGTTTGGGATTTGTGGTTTTTTTATCCCTCGTCGTTACGAGGCTTTGACAGCAACTGGTGCCACCCTATGGAAATACAAATCATGGAAATAAAAATCATGGAAAGCTGCACTGGCAAAGGATCCATGCAGCAGGGAAGCCCCCACAGGATGGTCCTGGAATCCATCCAGCTTCGTCCAGAGCAGGCAGGAATGCCCAAAAAACCCCGGGATATCATCCACGGCAGCCAATTAAAACAGACCTACCAAAAAGGAGCTTCTCTGCTTGTCCCATTCTCCCCATCCAGATCTCTTCCCTGATGTGGAAACATTCCTTGGAAATGTTGTATCCCTCTCTACCTGCACAGATCCATGGATATTTTCCAGCTCTGGATGCAGAATCCCTGCTCTGATCTCTGCTCGTGAAGGACAGAGATACATTTGGGAGTTGAGGTCGTGTCTTCCATGAAATCCAGGAGAGACACCACTCCCAAAACCCTGGGATATGCCACATGGAATTCCCCTTATCCACCAAAAGCATTTGCTGGTGAAGGCGATCAGATGTTAGACCAGGGACTCGGAGAAGGTGTGGGATCTCCATCCCTGGAGGCATCCAGATCTCAGCTGGAAAACCACAGGATCATTGAGTTTGGAAAAGACCTCCAGGATCATCGAGTCCGACCTGTGACCGATCCCAAACTTCTCACCCAGACCAGAGCTCTGAGTGCCACTTCCAGGCATTCCTTGGATACCTCCAGCGATGGAGACTCCAAACCCCCCTGGGCAGCCCCTTCCAATCCCTGACCACCCTTTCCATGAAGAAATTCCCCCAATTCCCAATCTGAACCTTGCCTGGTGCAGTCTGAGGCTGTTTTGTCTTGTCCTGTCCCTTGTGCTTTGGGAGATGAGCCCAACCCTCAGCATCCTGTTCTAAGTTTAAAACTGAGTTTATCTTCAACCTTGAGATGCTTTAAGCAGAGCTTTGGACAGGAGGTTGCTGGAGGTTCCTCCTAAACGTCTTTGGATTCTACGGTTCAGACAAAAAACTCTGGAAAACTCAAAGTTGGCTTTTAGCCATGAGATTAATGAGGATTTTGAGTGCTGGCCCTTCTCTCCTATCTCTGGTTAAAACCCATTCCCAAAACTCCAGCTCCACGTGTGATTCCGTTCGTCAGTTCCCGTTTCCACGGGATGCAATCCCATTTTATCAATTTTAAATTGCCCAAATAATCATTACCCTCTTAATTGTCTGCATAATAAAGACCCTGATCCCCAAGGGCTTATTGAGGCTTATCTATTCCTGGGTGACCTGGTGGGTATTGATTATTTGCTCGTTAGTCTTCATTAAGGATGGGTTTTAATCAACCTGTGGAAGATAATCCACGAGCCAGCAGAAGCTTTTCTTGGGAGACATTGCTCACCTCCAGATAGGACACCCCAAAAAAAAAAAAGATCTTAATTTGCAGATCTTCCAGGGAGAAAAGTGGATCTTGGATTTGATTTCCTGAGATTTTTGTGATCCCAACTTTTTTCTGCTTTGTGATGTCCTCCAAAACGTGCCCAAATCGGGAAAACATCCTTAAAATGGGACCTGAATTCCGGAATTTGCAGCTTCTCAGAAAATTCCACTCACTATCAGTGGGATCATTGGGTTTTCCGGGCTGGATGTGACCAGGAGTCACGGATTCCCTGTGTCCACAAGCTCTGCTCTGGAATCAAGGGAATACCAGTGCCCTTTGTCCCAGGAATGTTGTGGATGCAGAAGAATCTCCACCCTGGGAGGAAAAGGTGCTTTTCTGTCTTTTCTTTGGAACCAGGACCAGGATCCCTGAATCCGTGGGACACGGAGGGAGTGAGGATGCTGGATAGGATTTGGGATGCTGAACTCAGCTCCTGCCTCTGTTTTTCCTCCCCAAGGCACCTCTTGCTCTTTTTCCCTCCAGGATTCCAGTGTGAGCTCAGCTCAGAAACATCCATGTGAGATCTTTGTGGGATCTGGGACACCATCCCGAGGCTGCCAGATGTTTTATAGGATCTGGAGGGAATCCTCTCTGGATCAGAAGCAGGAGATCAGGCTGGGGAATGAGGTTTTGCCCAGGTGAGGCTGCCAGGGAGCACCTGGGCAGGTGTGGAGGTGTCTGGAGCCTCTCATCAGAGCCTTGCTAAGCTTGGTTTCCCACCTGGAAGAGCCAAGGATTCCTGGAATGTGGGTTTCCCACATTTTCCTTCCCAATGGGAAGCACTGCCTTGCCTTGCTGCTCAGGGGGTGCTTTGAAAGGCAGAATGACAAAGGGATGGGGGAAAAAAGAAAGATTTCTCCTTTTCTTGGGGGCCAAATTAATGGAAAATCAATCCGGCCTCAAAAAATCCATTAGTGGTGGTAATGCACTGGTGACGTGGCAGGAAATCCAATAGTGGGAATTAAAGTGGGGATCTCCCACTTTCCTGCAGCCACGGGAATTTGTGGGGATCGTGCTGGGGGCAGCAGATTCCCAAGAGCACAGGAACCACTTCAGCTCTTTCCAAGATGTCCTGGATTCCCACTCTGTTTTCCTGTGGCAGCTCCCTCCTGGCCCAGAGCATCTGCTTGGAGGGGTGAAGATCCCTCAGGAATTTATTCCATGAGTCACTCAAGGGAGGATGAGATTAATTTTTTGGGAAAACCTCTTTCTGGATGCACCAGGATAGAGGCAAGCCCATCCCGACCTCAGTTTGGGGCTCCTTGGAATTTGGATCCCAGATCTCACAGAGTCCCAGAGTATCCCTCAGGAAAACGGGTCCTGGGCTGCCTCTTCTCTGCTTGGCTGCCTTCCCCAGGGACTGGATACAGCTTTTGGAAGGAAAAAAACCTTGGATCAGGGCTGCCCCTCTGCAAAGAGGTGAAACCACAAAGGGAAAAGTCAAAATCCACGCCAGGAATCTCTGGGATAAACACCACACGGTGCCAGGAATTTCCACCCCTCTGCCAGTTTTGGGACCACATGAATCAGTCTCGCCAGGGGTCACCGAGTGGATCTGTGTTTCCCAGTGCTGTCCTACAAACCCAAGACTTGGGAAGATGAGGAGGCCTCTGGAATCTACTCTTGGATGGGGATCAGCCCCCACAAAGTTCACATCCACATTCCTGCTCCCTTGCTGATGGATCTTTCCTGTTCCACACGTAATGGAAGCTGCCCGGCAGCTCCATCCAGCCCCACCGAGGTTCCCCCTTTCCCCCTCCTTCCCCCAGCTCCATCTGCTCCCCCTCAGCCCTCAGATCCCGGGATTTATGAGCCAGCCTTGCATTATGAGGTGAGTGACTTATCGCTCTGTCAGGGCCGGCGTTTTAAGACAGAATTATATGGGAGAGGGAAAAGATTTTTACCAAATTAATGAAAAATCAATCCAGCCTCAAAAATCCATTAATGGTCATAATGCACTGGTTCCAGATAGAGAGATAGCGGAGAATCCAATAGTTCCTGTTAAATACCTCTCCTGGAATGGAGCGCCTGGGATATAACTCATTCATTAGGCTGCCGATGTTTACTTTTTAAAGTGACACCAATCCCTGTCCCTGCAGGATTCCATGAAGAATTTATAAGCCCACATTCCCCCGGTGCCCATCTCCGGGGCCAGCCTGGAGGAATTGATCCTCTGTTCCCTTTTTCTCCCCCTTCCCCGGGACAATCCCTGCTGAGGCAGGGTTGGGATGACTCCGTTCCTACAGCTGATGGTTTCCAGCCTTCCTTAAACTCTGGCTTCCATCCCAAAAAGCTCTCCCGGGATCTGACCCGAGCTGGGGGTGTCTCCTCTCCACTTTCCAGGTCTTAGAGTAGAGCTTGGCTTAATCTCCTCCCTGCTCATCCTGGGACTGATCCTGCTCCCTGCCCAGCCTCATCCAGCTGTGGAAAGTGGGGATGGCTCCGGAGAACTGGGAATTGGTGCTGGTGTTTCCCCATTTCCCAGCTTTCTCAGGCTGAATTGGGATCGTTCAGCCTGGAAAAGAGAAGTTTTGGGGTGACCAAATTGTGGTCTTCCAGTTCTTGGAGGGAATTTACAGGAAAGATGGGGCCAAACTATTCCCAAGGGGAAGGAGTGACAGGAAAAGGGGGAATGGGTTCAAGCCGAGAGTAGGTTTCGTTTAAATATTGGGAAAAGGCTCTTCCCTGGGAGTGTGGGGAGGAACTGGAACAACAGCAAAAACCTTGAAAAACCAGTTTGTGCCATTCCTCCTCCATTGCTGACTCCCCATGGAGTGGTCCAGGCTTCTGGAGGAGCCTGATTGTGGGAATTGCATCCCACTGTGGTGTGTCCTGGTGTCTTCAGGATGCTGAGTCCCAGAGATGGAAGAGAACACGTTTTCCTTCTGCAAAGTGCCTGATATTCCAAGGAGAAAACTTGTCTGAGGCGTTGCTCAGCATGAGGGGGGTTGGATGGACCATTCCCACTGCCCAGCACGTCCTGACCATGCACTGGAGTGGATGGGAATTCTGCTTTTCCCGGGAAACAAAGTCCAAGTGTTTGGCAAAGTGAAGTAAGAAAACAGAGACTGAATTTACAGATTTAAAACAAAAATGTTTACATTTTAGGGGGTCTCAGTGGTTGCTCATTTAGGAGGATCCTTGGAGATCATCGGATCAAACTCATCCAGCTCTAGCATCCTGCTCTGGATGTTCCCATTCTTTATCAGGCCTGGAAAAATCTCCTCCTCATGGAAAAGTGCAGAACGTTCAGTCCTGTCCAGGGGTGAGTTGTACTTTTGGAGCTGCTGTGATCTCACCTCCCTTTCCTTCACAGCTTTCACAATCCCTGGAATTCCTGCACTGCCGCAGATCCCTTCCTGAATTACGCTGGGCTTGGGAAAGGTGGGATCAGGACCTGGCACGCTGGGATGTGATCCCTGGATAGAGTCAGCTCCACGCATCAACCCTGCTAAATGTCATAACTGCACCAGGCTTTTGTTTCCTCGGAATCTTTTAAAAAGCAATAAAAGGCCCCAGAATCCCGGGAGCACCAAACATCCAACAAAGTGACAGCCTGTCAAAGCTGCCTTCCCGAGAAACCCTGGGCCCAGCAAATTTTAAGCAGGAAAATTTATTCCCGTGTCGCTCATCTCTCCGAGTGAAAAATGGCCAGGGCTCCTCTTTTGCATGAGGGCTGGAAAACTCCACGGTGCTCGAACAAGCGGAGCGGCCTCCAACAGGAACATTCATCATCCGGAAAAGGCGGCGGCGACAACCCCAGCGCCAAAAAAAAAAACGGGAAAAAAAATTAAGTTGTGGGTTTTATCCAAGCTTAAATGATCTTGGCCATTAATATGACACGACAGGCAGAGCACCACGCTTCCCTGGCTTCCCTGGTTTCCTTGGGATCTAACAGAGGTCTCCAGGACAGCGGCTCTATTAGCTGGTCACCTTTGCTGCTGTGGTTTCCCAGTTCCAGGGAGTTTTTCCAGGGGATTTTGGGCCTGCTGCCCAATGTTTGGGCTGAGCTGGTGTGGATTTCTGGGATGGGTGCAGAACGGGAGGGCAGGATGAGGAGCGGGGAAGGAGAGGAGGGAGAAGTTTCTGAGCAGAGATTTCCACCCAGCTGGGCGTGGATTTTTCTGGAGGGAGCAGTTTCTAAGCAAAGTTTTCCACCCCGTTGGGAATGGATTTTTCTGGAGATGGTTTGGAGTAGGGAGATTTCAGATTTGCTAAATTAATTTTTTTTTCCACAAGCCACACTTCCAGCTTGACTTTTGTTGGACTGTCTGAGCTTTGGGATGTTCACCCATTTCTGGAAGTGTTCAAGGCCAGGTTGGACAGGGCTTGGAGCAGCCTGGAATAGTGGAAGGTGTCCCTGCCCATGGAATGTGTCCCTGCCCATGGAATGTGTCCCTGCCCATGGAAGGTGTCCCTGCCCATGGCAGGGGTTTGGAATGAGATGATCTTGAAGGTCCTTTCCAATCCAAACCATTCCATGATTCTGTGACTTCTCTTGAGCTTGGAGGACGTGCTCCTTGTAAAGCAATCAGCAGGCACGGACCCCTCTTCTTTCCATGTCTGTATCCCATGGGATTAATCCAAACATTCCTAGATCTTCTCTCCAGATATCCAGGGCTGTGATCCTTCTTTTTGTCTTGTTTTCTTCCCTCAAGATCCAGAATACCGGAATTATTTAGGTTGGAAAAGACCTCCAAGGTCATTGAGTCCAACCCAGGACCAATCCCCACCTTGTCACCAGCCCAGAGCATCGAGTGCCACATCCAATCATTCCTTGGATACCTTCAGGAATGGGGACCCCACCGCCTCCCTGGGCAGCCCCTGACCATTCTTTCCATGAAGAAATTCCTCCTGATGTCCAACCTGAACCTGCCCTAAATGATTCGGGAAGGTGGACACGGAGCAGGACTTTTCCAGGAGGTGACAGTGACACAACCAGGTGGTCCCAGCCTGAAGGTCTGACCTTCCTCCCGGGCACAGGTGGGATTCTCCCTCCTCCCGCCCCTTGGGGACTTTTCCAGGTGCTCACATGGGACCCATCACGTGGAGCACATCCGTGGCCACCTGCGGAACAATTCCAGGGGCGGCAGGAGGACGTGGATCAGGTCTTTATTTAGAAACGCTGATGGATAAGGAGCTTAGATCCAGATCCTGTGGATCTTAATCCCCTGGGAGTTTCCAACGCAGAAACCAAGTCAAAACCAGAAGAAGAAACTTTCACTTTGTTCCCTCTCCAAGAGGTCTCTAAATAGGTGGGATTGGTCCCTTGGCAGCGCGAGGGAGCGGAGCTGATGGGAATTTCGGGTCACTTTGTTTCACCCTCACCGCGATGGTGTCACCACCAGGTCAGGGAGACTCCGATGGACCTTTCTGGCCTCAAAATCCCTTCCCAACCATTCCCCATAAGATTCCCTGGCTAAAACCAGCCCCGAGCTGTGCCTGAGGTTGCCGAAACCCCAAGTCCTGCCCTTGTGACCCGTCCTGTGCCTGGTGACAGTGACCCGAGGGGCTGGCAGGGGATTTGTCACCCTCAGGGATGTCACCCATCCGTGCGGCGGATCCGTGGTGACGTTTTGTCCCCGAGCCGGCTGAGCTGCCCCACGTTGGCAGCTCCACGTGGTGACATCGCCCCTTCCGCCACCCCACGTGAGTGTAAGGTGCTTTTGGGGACTTGCAGGATGACGGAAATCCCAACAGAAGCCTGAGGATTAGTTTTCCCACGGGGAAGGTTTCCTTTCTGTGGGTGCAGACGCTTTCCCACCATTCCAAACGTTTGACTTTCCCACTTCCTCGAGCCCAGGGAGATCCTGGAGAGGTACAAATGTCGCAGCCCAAACTTTGACGTGCCACTCACAAGGGTGGAAAGAGAATCATGGAATGGTTTGGGTTGGAAAGGACCTTTGAGATCATGGAATTCCAACCCCCAACCATGAGCAGGGACACATTCCACTATCCCAGGTTGCTCCAAGCCCCGTCCAACCTGAACTTGGACAATTCCAGGGATGCGGCAGCCACAGCTTTTCTTGGAATTCCATTCCAGAGCCTCACCACCCTCTCAGGGAAGAATTCCTTCCCAATATCCCATCTATCCCTGCCCTCTGGCAGTGGGAAGCCATTCCCTGTGTCCTGTCCCTCCATTCCTTTCCCAAATCCCTCTCCAGCTCTCCTGGAGCCCCTTTAGGCACTGGAAGGGGCTCTGAGGTCTCCCTGGATCCTTCTCTTCTCCAGGCTGGACATTCCCAGCTCTCCCAGCCTGGCTCCAGAGCAGAGGGGCTCCAGCCCTTGGAGCATCTCCATGGCCTCCTCTGGATCTGCTCCAGCAGCTCCACGTCCTTCTGACACTGGAGATCCCAGAGCTGGATGCTCCAGGTGGGCTCATCCCAGGCTTCAACACCTTCCGGGCAGATTTCCAGATCTCTCTCTCCTTTTTCCCAGGATTTTATAGCTCAAACCCATGAAGGATTCTCTGTAGTTTAAGGTCTTTTCTTTGCCTGTCCCAGTCTTTTTGATCCCAAGGATTCTCTGATTTCTGGGAGGGGTGGACAGGGAACACTTGGAATGGCATCATGATAGGATTGATTTTGTATTTCTCTTTTGTTTCAGAGCACACAACAAAAAACCCCAAAACCCAGTCCAGCGTTTTATTTTAAACCAAATCTCTACCTTAGGCTTAGCCAGGCCTGAGAACACCTCAGAATTTTTCTTTAAATCCTAAGTGGAGCATTTGGCAAGACAGGAAAAAAAGGGAAAAAATCAAAAGCATCTTCTTAAGGTGTTTGGGAAGCCGAGAAGTTCCCCATTACACCGTCGTGGTATCAAACAGCCTTTCCCCCATCCCTATAAAATAATTCCCTGGATCTAATTTTAGACGATTTTAGGCCGTTTTGTGGGAAAGCTTGGAAAAAAAAATTAACCGGTGTCTCATGAAAGTCAAATCAAGTTGGGTCTTTTCCTTTCTTTTCCTTTTTTTTTTTCCCCTTCTTCAAGGTGGTTTTCCCCTTTGGGTTTTACGGATCTTGGTGTTCTTCCTAAGGGAAGCAGGGAACAAAGTCCTTGGGAGCAGAGGGAGCTCCTCCTTGGCTGCTTTCATCCTGAGCTGGAATCCGAGGAGGAAATTCATATAGATATAGATAAATCTATGGATATGGATATAGATATGGGTATGGAGATGGATATGGATATAGATATGGATATGGAGATGGAGATGGAGATGGGTATGGATATAGATATGGATATGGATATGGATATGGGTATACGTGCATGTGTGTGAGCAAAACCAGATTTAAGACAGGCCTTTGCTTTGGCTTAAAATGTTAATATTTAAGCTGAGCCCTCTCTCCCATCCACCTCATTCCCAATTTAATCCACTTTAGACGTGGGGGAAACTGAGGCACGGCCCCTCTGCCCGCATTCCCAGCGATCCTGATTGCTCAGCTCTTGGCTCGGCACCTTTTGGGGCCGGATCCTGCGGGATGAGCACCCTCCAGTGACAAGGAACAAACCCTGGGAATGTCACGAGGCAGAAACGCTCGATGACACTGAGCCCACGCTGGGAAGTCCCCACGGCTCCTGAGGTAATTTCTAAGCAATTCCCGACCACTCAAGCATTTAAATCCTTTTCAGACTCCATTAAAAGGTTTTGGGGGAGCCGCTGGGTGTTTTGGGAGGTGGTTTTTGTTTTTTTTTTTCCCCCCTAAAAGCCTTTTAAACACCACTAAAAAAAGTCTTTCCTCGTTTCTGTTGCGGGATTGGCGGAGCGAGGACGAGGAAAGCCTGGGGTCATTCCCGGAGTCATTAATCCTGCTGGACAGGAGCTTTGTTGGCAATATTTCCCTCTCCAGCTGGGTGAGATCCCACTGTTCCTGAGAGCCTGGAAGAGTCAGACCCGGCTTTGGGCCCAGGCTGGAGCAGCAAAGCTTCAAGTACAGCACTAAGCCGGTCTTATCTTTATCTCTTGCTGTGAGGGGGGTTGAGACAGATTTCTCCTTGGTGAGGGTTTTCTTCTCCTTTCATCCATGTTTGGAGCAATCTGGGATATTGGGAAGTGCCCCTGCCCATGGAAGGAAGTGGAATGAAACGGGCTGGAAGTCCCTTCCCAGCCAAACCATTCCAGGATTCTAAGACAGGGCTCTTCCCCTCTTTGCTGGTTTAACCAGCCCCAAAAAATGGGATATTCCAAATGTTTCAGTTTTCCTTCCAGGCTGTCACATCCACATGGGACATTTCCCACAGACCCATATTGGGATGGCTCTTGGAACTGGCCAAATATCTCCTGGCTCGGAGAGGAAGACAAAGTCTTCCCAAATCCCTGCCAATCCATCCCGGTGAGCCAGGTTGCTCCTTTATCCCCCTCCTGGGATCATTCCCGGAGCACTTTCCAAGTGGTGGGAAGATGCAGTGAGTCCCCCTCTGCTTCCTCTTTCCCACTTGGGATTGTTCCTTGCGTTCCTGGCAGTTTCAGAGCATCTTTAGGAAAAAGCAAAGCTTGGTCTTTCCCTTCTTTCCCTCCGTCATCCCAGTCATTCCAGGATGCTGCCCAGAGCAATTCTCATCCTTGTCAATACTGCCTTGGATGGCGGGGTCAATCCGGTCAGAACTCACCCCGGAATAATTTCCAGAGGTTATTAGGGATAAAATCAATCAGTCCATGAATAACTCATTCCCAGCAGGCACAGGCCGGGCCTCCTGCATCCCATTGTGGGGTGACTTTTTGGGATAAATTAATTTTGCCTTTTCCCTGCTCCACCTCAATTCCCCCCCATTCCCTTCAAACATTCCCGTTTCCCATCCCAAGCCCCGGAATGTGCCTCCGAGGAGCCAGCTGGGCTCCATAAGCCCTTAAGCAGCTCGGGGCCATGCCCACGTCACCGAAGCCACCGCTGCCATGGCCGAGGTGAGCAGGACAGATTTTCGGGAGCTCATCTCCCACCGGGATGCTCCAAGAGGCTGGGACAGACGTTGGATTAGGGGTTATTATCCCTCTCCAATTATAGCAACGCCTAATCCAGGGATGATGCTTTTGACAGGTGGAGATGAGTGATGGATCCATCACTCCTGACATTAAGGCGCTTCCAGAGGCTCCGGAGCTGTCCAGACTTCCCGTTTATCCACAGGGATCACAGCTCTGCTCCAGGTGAGGTCCTTGCAGCTGCTGGACCCTCACCTTCAGCTGGGGATAAAAAACCCCTTCGACCCCCCAAAAAAATTCTGGGAAAGGGTTTTCCAGCAGGGACAAACAGGAGGGATCGTATCCAGGCCCTTTTTCCTGGGGAAGGTGGCTTTGGGACACAGCAGCTCCAAGGATTTTTTTCCTTTAGTGCAGCACCTGACTTGGCACTTTCGCATCTGCGTCCTAACGAAGCGGTGATTAATTACCACCGGGATCTTCCGAGAGGAGCCAGCACATCCCAAACCTGGCCCTGGCTCCCTCGGAGCGGGGCCGGGCTCTCTCCTCTCCCCCTTCCTTGTTTTTTCCACTCCGCCTTCCCTCTCCCGCTAAATTAATCTCCATTGCTCCAAAGGTCTCTCTGGCACACGCCGCTGACCCAAGCTCAAATTGATTTTTTTCCCTCACCCCTCGCTGTTTTCTGCCAGCAAAGCACAGCCAGGATTTCTTTTTTTCTTTTTTTTTTCCTCCACCTGGAATTATTTTGATTTTTTTTTAGTTTTGGAGGGACTAAACTTTGACCCTTTGGAAGTGAAAAGGAATTATTTCCATGCAGGGAAGTGGGGAAGGAGCCTGGAGGGTGGGGGCCCTTTTTTATGGCTGTTTAAGGGGTGAAATCATCGAGGCGGCTCCTGGGGATTCATTTTTCCTGCTTTTTCCTGCTTTTTCCTGTTTTTTCCTATTTTTTCCTATTTTATCCTGCTTTTTCCTGTTTTTTCCTGTTTTTTCCTGTTTTTTCCTATTTTTTCCTGCTTTTTCCTGCTTTTTCCTGCTTTTTCCTGCTTTTTCTCTGCTTGTCCTGATCCAGCCAGGGGTTAAGGCCACTGATTTCTCCTGTTCCAAAAAAATCAAGGGAAAAACATCCTGTTCTGTCACTCGGACATATTCTGGTGGCCCTGGTTTTCCCATTTTTTGGGAAAACCTTCAAATTAGGAAGGAATTCCTTACTCAGAGCGTGGTGAAACACTGGCAGAGGTTGCCCAGAGAAGCTGTGACTGCCCCATCCCTGGAAGTGTCCAAGGCCGGGTTGGATGGGGCTTGGAGCAACCTGGGATAGTGGAAATGTCCCTGCCCATGGAAAAGGGTGGAATTCCATGATCTTGAAGGTTCCTTCCACCCCAAACCATTCCCTGATTCCATGATTTACCTTTCACCATTCAAATCCTCTTGCTGACCAAAACGGGGCTACTTTGGCAAATCCCTGCCTTGGAGGAGGTTTTCCAAACCTCTGGAAAGAACTGGAAACGTTTCCTGCGTGTTTTCCTCCGAAGATTCCCGTGTCTTTATGACAAAGGAATTTAAATTTTTTCCATAAAAGAAGAAATCTTCCTTTAGATGTGGAACTGATCCATCTGCACTTCCAATTTTTCCCCTTCAGAGAGGAGAATCCACCAGCACGGGCAGGAAACGTCTCCATGAAGGAGAAGGAAATATAATTATTATCTCCGTTCCATAAATTAGGGATGAATTAGGGAAAAAGCAGGTTCACGGTGTTTAAGGAATTCCCAGGATGGAATTCCTTAATAAGTGTTCCCGTTGGGAACAGAGTGACTGCCAAGGGAAAAGAGGTGGATGTAGGGAGCAGGAGGAAGAAGGAAAATCAAGGAATGACCCTGATCCAGTGGTCTCCAACTTGGGGTTGAGGCACCAGGGAATTTTTCCTCCTTGGAAGTTGGAGAGGGATGGGGAGATGGATCTGGGTGCTTGATCCAGATTTTCCTGGCTGGATTTGCCCTTGCCAGGACCCTCCCAGGAATTCCCCATCTCTTGTGGGATCTCTCCTTCTCTTCCCTCTCCGGAGTCCGGACACTCTGCAGGAACAACTCTCATGGAGGAGCACGTGGGAGCATTAATCCTGGATAAAATCCGGGAATTCCAACATCCCACTTGGCACGGCAGGGCCTCTTCCCTCCGTGCACAGCATTCCCAGGCTGCTCCTGGGATGTTCTGGAATGTGTTCCATGGAATGAGAGCAGCGTTCTCAGCCCTGGCGTGAAACAGCGGATTCACCTTGGCCAAAACCCAGGAAAACAGGACCCCATGGATCGTCTCATTCCAGGGCTTGGAAAAGGAGCCAGCGATGCTCTCGGCAGAGGCACTGAGGGCAGTGTTAAACTGCGTCAAAATCCAAGGAATTTTGTCCAGGGAAGGGTCTTCCCACTTTTCCTTGGTCCAAGCGTGTCTGAGAAAGGAGTGGGAATGTTTGAAACCTCGGCCCGATCCCACCGTGGGATTTGGGAGCAGCATCCTGGCAGGGACAGGACACTCAGCTCCATTCCAAGGGTCAGCCTGGTGTTGGATTTCAGCTTCCAGAGCCCAGGTGGGGAAGCTGCTCCCAAAATTCCTCGGCACAGCCAAGTCAGCAGCTCGGGAATTGGTTCCTCAGCAGGATCCGGGGGACGTCTCAAGGACAAGGCTCCCGCAGAGGCCGCACGGGGCTGGGGACACCGGGATGTCACCCGGAGCGGGGTGTGACCGGGATGGGATAGAGGGAAGAGGGAAAGCGAGAATCCCAAGGAATTTTGGATGGACTCATCCCTGAATTTGTACAGGAGCGAATCTGGGATAGGTGGCGCTGGGTGAGTGTCCCCTCTGGAAGTGTCTCGAGGACATTTGTCCATCGGGATCCTGCCAGGAGCACCTCGGGATTGAGACGTTCAGGACACCTATTCCTACATCCCTAAAGCAGGAATTCTGGGGACAGTCCCTGATCCAAGTGGTCTCCCAGAGGGAGAGAGATGGCACCTTCAGGAGGGAGACAGAAGGGGAACCTTGGGATCAGCCATTCTCTAAATTGTGCTCCTTGCTCCAAAAATCCAGCTCCTTTTCCCGTGGTTCTTCACCGTTGACACTTCCCATTCCAGAGTCTGGTGGCTTTGGAAAAGGGTGGAAACATCCAGAAAGGAAATATTTTGGGATTCACCTCCTGGACAAAAGAGATCCAGGTGATTTTGTGGTGTCCTCAGGACCTGCTCAGGTCTCTTCGGCTTTGCCGTGCCAAAAACCCGGGAATGGAGGGCAGGAAAAGGGAGAAGTGGTGGCTGTGGAGGAGGATTCCTGAGAAATATTGGGATGAAAATTCCTGTGTAATCCTGGCCTGCAAATGAGGGGCTGGAGCGGCTGGGAAAGGATTCAGGGAAGGATGGAGACCAGGAGCTTCCCATGGGATATGGTGGAGTTGGAGGAGTTTTGTCTCCATCAGGTTTTTTGGGATGTGTCCATGTCACAGCCGAGTGGATCAGTGTGGGAAGTCTCCAGCAATCCTGGAATGATCAAGAATAGGTACAGCCCTGCTTCCAGAGCCTTTGGAAAAGCTGGGAAATGGTGGGAATGAAGGGAGTCCGGGGGAATCCAGGGGAATCCAGGTTAGAGCCAGGCCAGGCACTTCGGAATGATGCTGCAATCCTGGAGGATAAATCCCTGTTGGCATCCCCTCCTTGGAACAGGATCCCCAGGGAATGGTCACAGCTCCAAGGACGCCAGAGCTCAGGAAAAGTTCGGGAAACACTCTCATGGTGGAATTCTTGGAGTTGTCCTGGGCAGGGCCAGGAGCTGGAGTTGATGTTCCTTATGGATCCCTTCTGAATCCAGGTATTTTGATTCTCCTGAAGATCAGCTGGAATCAGGTCAGGAATTGGGGTGACGGAGAGATGGCAAACAGCAGGGAATTCTCCAGATGGAGAATCCACTGGAAACCTGGGCTTTCCATCCCAGGAGAAGATGCCTGGTTCTCCAATTCCAAGGATCTAGGAACCCCCACCTTTCCTGAGGTTTTCCATCACCCACAAGGATGTTCCTGGGATGGATCTCCTGCATTTTTGGGAACAAGTGGAAGCATCACCCCCAAATGTCTCATTCCCAATCCACCCCCACCGACTCCAGGGATTTTGTGTCCGTTTTGCTGAGCTGGTTGGAATTCCAGGTGCGAGTTGGCAGCAGGATCACGAGAGCAGAGGGAAAACTTTCCTCTGGACATCGCTTCCCTTGGGTTTAGGATGGAAAAAACCAGAGTGGATCCACAAAAAAATTCCCCCTGCCCTGAGGGAACATCACTGCGGATTTTAATCCTGCCAAATTCCAGGCTGGATCAGGCCAGCCCCATTTTCAGTCCTGAATTAATTAAAAATCCATTAATAAAGGCACAAAAATCCTTGGATTTACCTCAGGTGGGATTTTCTCTCATTCATCTTTATTTTTCCTGAAATTCTCTGTGTTTTCCATGAGAAAATGAAAAGGCCTTGATTCCCAAGTTTTTCCTAAATGAAAACAAAACAAAAAGGCCTTGATTCCCAAGTTTTTCCTAAATGAAAACACTTCCTAAAAAGCCACCAGAGGAAACCAACTTGGTTTTGGACAAAGACACAGAAATAATATTATGGAATCATAAGATCATTGGAAAATCTGTGGAATTTGGGCTTTCAAAGTCCAGCCAAACACCACTTTTTCTGGGAATTCTGTTTAAATAACAAATTCCAATTCCCAACTCCTTTTTATTAAAGTTCTGCCGGGTTTTCACTTTTATTTTCATTTCTCTTTTCCTTTTTTTTCCCGTAAAAAAAAATCGTATTTTCATTGGGTATTCCTGAAGGAAATCCACATGAATCCGCCCACATTCCACAACTGAGGGAACAACCAGGTGTGTGGGGGCAATCCAGCAAGAATTCCACAAATGGATTCCTGAGGGGAAATGAAAATCCTGATAAAATATCGGCCACGATTCCCTTTCAGTGGAATTGGAATGTTTTACATCCAGGTAGGATCGTGGAGGAAGTGTGGGATCATGAGCTTGTTTCCATTCCATAAATATAGGATTGGGGAATGTGGCTGGGACTTTTCCAGCTGTGGATTTTTGGGATTGTAGGGAATAGGAGCAGTGGTGCTCATACGGAGATGTTGGGAAGCATCATCCAGATTTTTCCGGTGGAAATCCATGAAAATCTGCTCAGGCCACAAAAATCTTTCCTGGTTATCACAAGTGAGGATGGGAACAAGGAAAATATTCCTTGGGGAGGGGTCAGATGAGGGATGAGATGAGTGGGAAGGATTTGGGAGAGGGCAGGATTGTGGGATTCGTTTCCATGATTGGGAACAGATCTTTTCCTGTTGCTGAAGGCTCTGGAAAAATGGGATTCACCCCTTCCTTGTGCCTGAGTTGCAGGAAGGATTTCGGACTTCTGGGATTTGTTGCAGGACACAGAAACCTCCAATCTCCAAAATCCTGGATTGTCCCCCTCCAAGGCTTCTCCCAAAACAAGCCAGCCCCATTGGGGCAAACAGGGAATTTCGGGAATGTGGAGGTCTCCAAGATTATTCCTGATCATTCCCACCCTGCTGAACTGGACCTCTCTGGTCCCGCCCCTCCTGATCCGAGCCTTGCACGGGAATTTTATGATTCCAGGATTCCAAAGGATGAGGAAAGGGTTAAGAGGGCCGGGAGCTGCTCCCTGCTGTGGGGCTGGGAGTGCGGGGTTAAGGACACTCCCGGGAATTCTGCTTCATCCACAGTCCATTTCCAGAGGCTTTTTCCAAGCTTTATTTACCTGTTCAATATCAGGGAGCAATTCCCACGGCAGCTTCCACATTCCATGCTCCAAAGTGCCAGCTCCACAAAAATCCCCGTTCCCTCTTAAAGGAGCACATTCCATCACCCCCTGCATCCCTCCGTGGGGCATCCATGCATCCCTAAAAACGCTCCACGAGGCACCAGCCGGCTGCAGGGACCATCTGCACGTGGATTTGCACACACAGCACTTTTCCAGGGAATTTGCACGCTCGGAGTGGGATCCAGCCCGTCTCCTGCAGGAAAAGCTCATCTATGGAAGCGAGGACTGAGCACACACAGGGAATTGGAGGGGTTTTCCTCAAATGCGAATTCCAAAGTCCTCATTCCAAGCCCATCCGGCTCTGAACGTGTCCCTTGGAGGTTTTCCAGGAAATGGGATCCCACAGCGGTGTCGGGAAAGGAGGGAAAAGCGAAGGACAACAAAGGGGTGAGAAGAGCAATCCCAGAGTTCTCTGGGATTTTTCAGTAGGATCTGGGGAGCTCCAGGGAAAAAAGGAGTGAGAAAGCCACTTCCAGGATGAGGAGATGCGCCAGGATGGAGATTCCATGTCCCCAGCAACGTGTCCGTGATCCATAGGGAAGGACAAGGCTCCAAAGGCCTCGCTCAGCCCTGGCTGCTGCACTGGGAACACCATTCCCAAACTCCACAGGCATCCCAGGATTCCTCGAGCCACCAGTGGATCCCGGAGTGTGACATCCCTGTCCCTCCTCATCCCTGGATTGCATCCGTTGGGCTCCGGGGTGAAAAATCCCATCTCATCCCACCTTTATCCCAATTCCCATCCTGAGCTGGGATCCTTGCACCAGCTGCAATCCTTCACTGCGGCTCCATTCCCCAAACAGGAGCGTTTTCCCGGGAATCAGGAGAATTCCGGGGGTTTTCTGGGACACGGATGTCCCCCCTGCCCCGGTGCCAGATGTGCTCCACAGCTGGCGGCTCCAGCTGCCGGCGGCTCCTCTCCTGGTGCCGGGTTGATGGATGGATTTTCCCGGCAGGAAATCGCTGGCAGCAGCTCGGCCGATCCATCAGCTGCTCCTTGCTCCCCGTTTTTCCCTTTCCCAGCTGAGCTCGGCATCCACGGCCTTTCCCCAAGGCTCGGAAAACCTGGGAATGGGGACGGCTCAAGGAAAAGAGGACTGTTCCCAGGAAATTGGGATTTCTTCCACTTCCCAATCCCAGGAAGTGGGATTCAAGCTCCCCAGGGCTTGACGTGATTTCAGTGCTTCCAAACCTGCCAGGAATCATCTCCACATCCGCGTTTTTATTCCCAGATTTTGGATGTGAAACTCTTCCGGGGCAACACCCCAGCTGTGGGATGGGTTTTGCTTCCTTGGAAAGTGGGATATGGGGGGGGGGTTTCCTGCTTTTCCCTCCATCCCTGAGGCTGGAAAAGGGGTGCTGGAGAAGGGATCCTGCCGGGAATCTGCTCCCTGCTCCTTGGAGGAGCCAGGCTCCACGGAGCCTCGGGATTAATGCTTGTCCTGCATTTCTGATGGAATGCTGTCTGCTCCGGAGGAGCCGGATCACCTGGCGCTTTTCCTGCTGGAGCTGGAATGCTGGGACAGGGAAAATCCTGCAAGGATTCCTCATGGCATGGGAGAGCAGCTCCAATGGGAATGCTGACCCTGGATTTCGCGGGGGAAAAGGGAAAATTCTTCCATTCCAAGGAAAAATGTGGAAAGGGTGAACAACCCGATCCAGTGAAGGTATCCCTGATTATTGCAGGGAATTGGACCGGATGACCTTTAAAGGTCCTTCCCAAAACCATTCCATGAGCTCAGGGAACAGGGATTGCACAAAATTCCAGCCCAGCTCTGAGCCAAGACCCTCCTGTTCCCTCTGGATGAGGTTTAAGAGCCCAGCTGGTTTTCCCAGCTCCTCAGGAAAGGTCTCCCTGGAGAGAGGACTCCCGGGATGCTGCATCCACACAAAGATCCCTCTTTTCCACCCTCTCCTGGCGTTGGGATCAATTAAAACCTCTGGATCTGACGAGCCCCAGGAGCAGAGTCCGTGTGGGCTTGGATAATGGATGGGAAAAGCTGGTTCAGCAAGAGGAAAAGTGGGAAAAAAAGTCGGGAAAAATCAATGGGAAGGATTGGGATGACATCATAGCACCATTATTATGTCATCACCCCTGCTCCAAGGATTTATCACTCCGGCCGTGATTTTCCTTGGAGCCTCCTGCCTTTCTCATTCCAGAGATTTCCCAAAGCAGCTCCTGGCTTAAAAAGCAGGGAACAGGGGAATTCTGGAGCTTGTGACATCCCTCTGGCCTCCCCATCCACTGCAGGCATTTCCAGAGGAATTTGGGAAACAGCACTGCTGGCTCTTCCCTATTTTCCTTTTCACCTTCAGGGATGAGCCTTGGAATCTTCCTGAGCCTGATCTCTTTTCTCCAGTCGTGTTTTCATCCTTTTCCTTCCTTTCCGTGGAGAAAAACAGGGAATGCAGAGCCCAAACCTCTTGGAACAGGGAGGTTCAGGGATCAAAATCCTTCTTTCCACCATCTGTTCTACCTGTCCTGGTATCAGAACAGAAATCCAGCTGGATGAGCTTCCCACTTTCCCAGATCCCTTCCCCATCCCTTTCTGCTGAGTTTTCTGGGAAAAAACCATCGGGATGACACAACACCTGCAGCGTTTCCCTGTGGATAGGGAAGGGAAAAGGCTATTTTGGGATACCAAACCCACAGGAATAATCGTGTTTGCCTCGTCCTGATTTAAAGGAAAGATTAAAAAAATAAAACATTAAAATATCGGGATAAAGTCAACACATCCCAAATTGGGTAATTAAGAAATCCAAGTCTCTGTAGGATCATTATCCAAGCAGCATTCCACGTGGAAGGCAATTTTTAATGGCTGTTCCAGCAATTTAATATCCACTTTAATCTATCCATGTTTTCCAGCACACGGAGCCGGGGCAGGGAGGCGATTCGGGCTCAGCAAGGATTAAACGATGGGATTGTATCCCATAAAAAGCTGAGGGAACACCTCCCATCCCTCTGCCTGGTGATTAGGGAAGATAAAAGATACGGGGCAGCAGCAGAGCTGCACCCGCGTGCCTCAGTTTCCCATCCCTGTGGAGCAAATCCAAGGGATTTAGGAGCTCCAAGCCAAGCAGGCATGGGAAAAGCCAAATTTTCAGGCAGGGTTGACCTGAATCCAAGGAAAACCCGCCCAGATCCTTGCATGCCACAGAACCCTCCCTGTTTTCTCCAACTTTGGAGCCACCTCCCATCCCAACCACTGCGGGAACAGACACTGAATTCCCAACTCCCCCAGCCCCACCCTGGGAATTTTTGAGCTTTTCCAGGCGGTGACTCCCTGGTTTTCCTCACATCCCACACCACAGGAATAGCTCCGTTCTCCCAGCTAAGCCTGGATTTGTTACTTGATCCCGAAAATTCAGCACTTCCAGGCTGTGGAGGTGTTGAGGCTGCACCTGATTTTCCATGGGGCTGGGCAGCGTCCAGATGTGCAGGGCTGGACTGGATTCGGCATCCAGCTGTGGCAGGCTCTGGATTCCCACACGGAGCTCAGCATCCAGATGTTCCGGAGCCACTTTCCAGCTGTGCCAGGCTCCTCATTCCCGTGTGAGACCCGGCACCAGCCCAAGCCCAGCTCAGGATCCAGATGTGCAGAGCTCAGCTTCCAGCTGTGCCAGAGCCGTATCCAGCTGTGCCAGGCTCCCCATCCCTGTGCAGGATCCATGCCCAGCTCAGCATCCAGCTGTGCCGAGCATTCCAGGATTCCACATCCAGCTGTGCGGGATCGTTCTGGCCGCATGAGGCAACAGGTTTGGAATTATTTTGGACACACGTCGGACATTCCCACTAAAAAAGGACTCTTGGGAGAGGCAGAGACGATCCACAGCTGGTTGCTGACAGGGATTCACTCCAGGGAAAGGGCAGGGAAAATTTGGGGAGGACGGGAATGTCTCATCCCTGAGATATCATCGGGCTGAGATCTTTCCTCGGGGAGTTTTCTTTCAACAAAACATTTTCCGAAGAGATTTTCCTTGCCTGGAAGAAAATGACACCTGTGTATTATGGGAGCTGCAGTTTGGTTTTCCTTTCCAAAAAAGTTGGGATACTGGGCTGAGCTGGCGGCAGCAGGTGACAATGCCACCACCCTGCCGTGTCCCCCGGGCTCCGGAGGCGGGAATTTCCCCAGGGATCGGCAGCACAAGGTTACGGACTCCGTGATTTTTAATTAATGCCATTGACTCGGAGCCTGTTGGGAAAGGGGAGGGCCTGGAACGGGAAATTGTCCCTTGGAGGGACAAAGCCGGACAACCTTGTCATCCCCAATTAGCGGCTAATTACCTCCATGACAAACATCTTTATTAATCCAATTAATAGCGGGGGTGGCGTGACCTCAGCAGAGCTGCTGACTCAGGGTGGGGCTCGCCAGGAGCGGGAAGGGGGAGGAAGGAGAGAATTCCTCCTTTCCCAGCTCCTCTTCCTCACTAATGGAGTGAATTCCTTCTTTCCCAACTCCTCTTCCTCACTAATGAAGGAGTGAATTCCTCCTTTCCGAACTCCTCTTCCTCACCAATGAAGGAGTGAATTCCTTCTTTCCCAACTCCTCTTCCTCACTAATGAAGGAGTGAATTCCTCCTTTCCGAACTCCTCTTCCTCACCAATGAAGGAGTGAATTCCTTCTTTCCCAACTCCTCTTCCTCACTAATGAAGGAGTGAATTCCTCCTTTCCGAACTCCTCTTCCTCACCAATGAAGGAGTGAATTCCTTCTTTCCCAACTCCTCTTCCTCACTAATGAAGGAGTGAATTCCTCCTTTCCGAACTCCTCTTCCTCACCAATGAAGGAGTGAATTCCTTCTTTCCCAACTCCTCTTCCTCACTAATGAAGGAGTGAATTCCTCCTTTCCGAACTCCTCTTCCTCACCAATGAAGGAGTGAATTCCTTCTTTCCCAACTCCTCTTCCTCACTAATGAAGGAGTGAATTCCTCCTTTCCGAACTCCTCTTCCTCACCAATGAAGGAGTGAATTCCTTCTTTCCCAACTCCTCTTCCTCACTAATGAAGGAGTGAATTCCTCCTTTCCGAACTCCTCTTCCTCACCAATGAAGGAGTGAATTCCTTCTTTCCCAACTCCTCTTCCTCACTAATGAAGGAGTGAATTCCTCCTTTCCGAACTCCTCTTCCTCACCAATGAAGGAGTGAATTCCTTCTTTCCCAACTCCTCTTCCTCACTAATGAAGGAGTGAATTCCTCCTTTCCGAACTCCTCTTCCTCACCAATGAAGGAGTGAATTCCTTCTTTCCCAACTCCTCTTCCTCACTAATCCATGGCTGATTCCCACTGATCTCCCAGCCTGATCCCAAATATTTCCTATTTCATTCCTCCTTTCCATCCATCTGCCTTCTCGTCTGCTTGTCCCCTTCTTCATCCATTTCCAACAGCTTTTTGGGAAAAATAACCCTATCTCCGGGGGTTAAACCTTGGCTAATGATGATCCAGGACACTGGGATGTCTCCCAGCTGGAATGTTGTGCTCATCCCTGGTGACCTGCAAAGGTCTCAGTGTGCAGATCTTCCCCGGGTGGGGAAAAGCTTGGGATAGATGGAAAAATAGGTGGATGGAGCGGTGGATCAATGGAAGGATGGAGGTGGGTGGATCCATGGATAGATGGATTGATGGGAAGAGAGATGGATGGATGGATGGATGGATAGATGGATGGATGGATGGATGGATGGATGGATGGATGGATGGATATATGGATATATGGATAAATAGGGAGCTGGACTGGTGGATAGATAACTGATAACTGATAGAGGTGAATTAATGGATTGATGGATGAATGGATATTGATGGATCGGAGCAAACAGATTGACAACACCGATGTGGCTGGGACCAGGAATCCGATGGGAATAGCTGGACACTGGAGGGTCCCCGGAAGGCCACGTGCAGCTCAGACAGGAGGGAGGACAATCCCTCATCCCTCCTGGGAGGCCAGTGCTTCCCAGGATGGATGGAGCTGCTTCCAGCACTTCCTGCTGGGCTTTGTGGATCCTCATCCCCTGTCCTCCAAAGGGAATGTGGGAATGTCCAAACTGGGATGTCCCCTCTTGGGCAAGGCGCAATCCCAGGGAGGCACCACTGAATATCCCACATTCCCAGGGCCACCAGCCGGGCTGGGAATTGCTGCAGGAGCGAGGGGTTATTTTTCCCAGCTCTCTCGTGGAGCGACCTCTCCTCCGCCTTTCCCCACAGATGGAGCCTCAATTAAATTCGGGAATCCATTTTTTAATAGGACTTTCACCTCAGCTCCCTGCCGGGCCATTAAAGCCATTATGGCAGAGTTAAGTAAGGAATCCTGGGAGCCTCTGGAGCTGTCATCCCATGTTTATGGCCCAGGCAATGTTTGCTTTATTAAAGATTCAGGAGCCATTTCCGAACGCCTCCGTTCCGTCCTTCCCATTAAAGGCCGGGCCCTGGTGAAAGGGTGACTGCAGGGAAAAAGGGAATTGCTCCTGAGATGGAAAAAAAAAAGTAGGATGAGGCTGTTGGGAGAGTCCAAGGGCATGGCAGGAGTCGGAGAAAAAGGGAAGAGGAGAGGCGGGAGTTCCATCCCAAAGCTCCGCTGGGTGATGCAGATGAAGCTTTTCCAGCTGCTGCAGGGTTTGGTTTTCCCTGGTTTCCAGGAGTTGAGCAGGATCCGGAGGCAAATCCACACAGGTTGCCCAGAGAAATTGTGGATGCCCCATCCCTGAAAGTGTTCCAGGCCAGGTTGGATGAAGCTCTGGAATAGGGGAAGGTGTCCCTGTGCATGGAAGGGGTTGGAATGGGATGGATCCCAACCCAAACCATTCCACGATTCTGTGACACCATCTGGACTTTTTCTGAGCCATGACTTCATCCCCACTGACTTCCAGGTCCCCAAAATTCCCTTCTTCCCACCACAATCCCGTTCCATTTCCCTTTTCCATGACCCTCCTTCCTCCTCTTTTGGACTACAGGGCACAGACCCTTCAAAAACACCGATATCCCACAGAAAACAGGGATCCAAGGAGATTCCCTTCTCCATCCCTGTCCCGCTGTCAGGCCAGTTCCACCTGGGCCAGGTTTAACTGCTTCCATATGGGAGATACTTGTGGGAATATCTGTGGGAATATGATCCAGCACTCCCCAGGGATCAGGGATGGGATGGGATGGGATGGGATGGGATGGGATAAGGGGTTATTCCCTGGTTATCTGACTTGTTCCCATCCATGGAAAGGTGAACAAGCACTCCCCATGGATCACACATGGGAGGGGATGGGATGGGATAAGGGGTTAATTCCTGGGTTATCCCACTTGTTCCCATTCATGGGAAGGTGAACAAGCATTCCTCAAGGACCACACATGGGATGGGAGGGGAGGGAATGGGATGGGATAAAGGGCTATTCCAAAGTTATCCCACTTGCTCCCAAGCATGGGAAGGTGGTCAAGCATTCCCCAGGGATCACGATGGGATGGGATGGGATGGGATGGGATGGGATGGGATGGGATGGGATGGGATGGGC
>VWZT01016889.1:639-25754 GCA_013397055.1 Pachycephala philippinensis | reverse complement strand
GAGCTTCAAAAAAAAAAAAAAAAAATGCACCAGGCAGAAACAGGATGGAGGAAATTTTGCCAATCTATTTTGTGGATCTGGAGTCTCCCAGCATTTCCAGGACAATTACCAAGATGCCTGGATCCATCAGGCCGGCCCAGGAATGCTGACAGCAGTGTTAGGGAATTAGCAACGTGTGCAAGATCCAAGAGTAGCACAAATTTAGGAGTTTAATAATCTGGAGGAGATATCTTCCTGGAATTTTAATCTCCTCCCAGGAAAAATAAACCCCCTCCAAGGCTCTTAGCTATTAATCTCCTCACGGAATATTTAGGGCAATCCACCTCTCCTGATTAAAAAAGCCAGACAATAACAACTGCACGTTAAGTCCTTCCCTTTTCTTCCAAAGAATCCGGCTGGGCAGCTGGGCTGGATTTGCTGAGCCAAGCTGGGGGTTTGCTCCCCAAAAAAAAACCACCCCAAAAGCACTAAAAATGGTCAAACCATCCTAATTGGAACCCATTTTGTTGGGAGAGCCCCAACTGGGAGATGCTGCCTGGGTTGGACCCTGTGATGGGATCGCCACGAGTCATCGATGCCCGCGCTGTCCCCTCTCCCAAAAAAAGGGGATTTTGGAAGGATTCAGCTCCTCCAGCAGCTCTCGGAGAGCAGTTCCACCTTGTACCTCGCAGAGAAAGCCCAGGAGATGCTACGGAAGGTGACACTTTTGCTTTAATGGCTGGGGCTGCCTTTGGCCAAGCAGAAGACACAAACCAGGCCCTGCTTTAGCACAGCTCCCCCCCCGACCCCCCTTCAAGAGCAAAAAAACAATCCCAAAATTAACAATAAACCCGATTTTCCCCCAGATTGAGGGGGGGGGATCGTTGGATGCAGGAGCTGGCAAGCGGAGGTGCCTCGCTCACCTCTCGGCGCGGATCCGACCAGCGGCGCATTCCCGGGGTCTGGGAGTCCTCAGGGCCCAGCCAGGCTTGGGAATCTTGCCGGGCAGCCCGTTCCTGGAGCTCAGGGGACACCACGGAGCGTGGTCAGTACATGGCCTCGTTGTCCCCCACGGCGGTGAAGGGGACGCCGCTGTAGGTGCTCTTCTTGCTCCTCTTGCTCTTCTTGCTCCACACCAGCAGCGTGCTGGCGCTCTTGCTGTTCATCAGGCTCTTCCTGCTGTTCTCCTTGTCGCCCTTCAGCATCCCGGATCCCGAGGACATCACTGCTGCCTTCCTGTCCACCTGCTCGGGAAAGGTGGGAGAGAGGCGTGAAGCCGGGGCGGCACCCGGGAATTCTGCGGTTTCCCGTGGGATGTGACTTACGGCTTTGGGACATTCCGAGCCCTGCAGGGTGATGACTCCGATGTCCACCCCTTCCTTCCCGGTGCTCTTCAGCAGCTGGACGACCTCGGCGTGCTTGGACCACTTGCAGTCCTTGCCGTTCACGGAGATGATGTAGTCGCCCTCCTTCAGGCCGGCTTCCTGCAGGGAACGAGGGAAAATGCATATGGATTGTCACAGAATCATGGAACGGTTTGGAAGGGACCTTCAAGATCATCCAGTTCCACCAGGGACGCATTCCACTATCCCAGGTTGCTCCAAGCCTCGTCCAGCCTGGCCTTGGACACTTCCAGGGATCCAGGGGCAGCCACAGATTCTCTGGGAAACCTGTGCCAGGGCTTCATCACTGTCACAGCCAAGAATTCCTTCCCAATATCCCATCCATCCCTGCCCTCTGGCAGTGGGAAGCCATTCCCCCTCATCCTGTCCCTCCATCCCTCATCCAAAGTCCCTCTCCAGCTCTTCTGGAGCCCCGTTAGGCACTGGAAGGGGCTCTGAGCTCTCCCTGGATCCTTCTCTTCTCCAGGCTGAGGAGAAGACACAACTCTGCTCCAGATACGGACCATATCTGGTCCCTATCCCAATCTTTGGGAAGATTTTAGTCTTCCAAAGAGGGATGTGATCCTGCTGCTAAGAAGAGTGTTCCAGAGATGCTGGGATCTGGATGGATGGGTTGGTGCTGAGGGAGCAGGGAGAGCTTTAGGGCATCCCACCAGGATTCTCCGGCATCTTCTGCTGGAAAACAAAGCTGCCTCTGTTTTTAGGACCTGCCATCTTGTCCCAGCCACTGTCACATCCCAAAACGAGGGACAAGGGAGCTGGGTGGGCTTCCAGCAGTTAATAACTGAGCAAAATTCCATGTTTTTTCCTTAGCTGCTATCTCCTAAAAATTAATCTTAATCATTCCACGACGCCCACCTGCAAACCCCAGGCTGAGCTCCAGCAGGGATGAGTCTCCCCCTGAGCAGTTCGAAGACATAAAAAACACCTGAAATCCCTCCAGGCAGCTCCTTTCTGGCATTCCCATGGGAATGGCAAGAAATTGGGATACTCACAGCAGCGCAGCCCCCCGGGATGACCCCGGCAATGAGGACGGGGGAGTCTCCTCGCAGGGTGAATCCGAAGCCGTTCTCTCCTCTCATCAGGTGGACTCTCCGGGCTGGATACCACTTGTTCTTGGCTGAGAACACGGAGAGGGGACCCTGGGATGAGGGAGAAACACGGAAAGCACCTTTTCAACTCCCTGGAATCGTGCAGCCTCGTAAAAAACAAACAATTCCAGGGTTGGGGAGGGGGCAGAGGAAGAAATCCTGTCTTTTGCAGGGAAAACAATCCCATCATCCAGGAAGGAATGATGGGGGTTGAGGCTGTCTGGATCTGGGGGATGTCACCAGGGGTCAGTCCAGGAGCGGGGTGGTGGGACAGGTCACCACTTCAGGGTCACTTTTCCCTCAGTTCTTTCCTGTTTTCCTGACTTTTCCCTGCTTTTCCATTCCCACAGGAGCAGGATATTCCTGGGGTTGAGATGCACAAGCTCTCCCTGGGGTACTCAGGGAATGATCCCACCACAGATCCCACCTCTGTCCCAAACCCCACTCCTGCTCCCCAGGACCCCAAAAGCCTGAAGAGGGCAGGGATAAAGCTCCAGTGGGATTTTCCTGGCGCCTCCTGCCATCAGCTTCCCGAGGGTCCCTTGGGAAAAGCCCACCCAAAATTCCTGAGCCTGCTCCCCTGTCACTGCAGGAGCTTTGTGACCCATTTAGGTGTCACAGAGACAGATCCCAGCCCTCCTCCTGCTGCTCCTCCTTGGAAAACCGGCGGAGAGAGGGAGAAGAGGCTGCAGGAGGAAGGAATCCAGGCAAGCAGAGCATGCAGGGGAGGAGGAGGAGGAGGAGGAGAGGGCTGCTCCCTCGGGATATTCCCATTCCCGGAGCTGTACGTACCAGCCTGTGGAAGAGGTCGGTCACCTTCACCTGGGAGAAGTTGGGGGATTTGATTTCGGGTTTCTGGTGAGTTTTGGCTGATGGGAGGGAGAGAAAAGCACAGACAGGGGGTGACCTCGGGCAGCTGCTGCCATCCCAAAGAGGGACGGTGTGATCCCGTAAGAGCCAGGACCTAAAATCCTGGAATAGTTCGGATTGGAACTCAAGGATCATCCAGTCCAACCCCCCTCCACAGCAGAACTCCCCGTGAAGTCTTCCCACCCACAAACCCCCTCCCAAAAAAACCCCCACTCCTCACGATGGATGTCCGGAGCTTCTCCCGTCTCGAAGAAATCCTCCTCGTGGTCGATCTCGGAATATTTGCTCAGGGAGCGTTTGTGGGCAAAGGACAGGACCTCCTGCAGGATATCCATCTTCCTCAGGATCTTGCACAATCCGTGGATCCTCATGGCTTCCTCGTGCTTCATGATGGCTTTTTTGAGGTGAGCTTTGCCTGTCAGGGAGCGGAGGGAGCTGAGCCCGACGGAGGAGCAGCAGCTCCGGCGCCGTTCCCGCTCGGCTGCCCACGGATTTCAGGAGCGGTGCCACCACCCCGCTGTGACTCAGGGACAGCCCAGTCACGTTCCCAGCCCTAAATGGGGTCGGTCCCAGCCCGATGGAGGGCCGGGAAGGGACCTTGAAGGGTGACCTACTTCGCTCCCCCGGCGCCGGAGCTGGCAGATGTTCCTGAAAAACCACCCCCGACGTCCCTCCTCACGCTTAACCTCAATCTCCTGAGCAAATTAACTTCTCTCCATCGCCTCGCATCTCTCGGGAACGGGAACATGGAGAACAACCCAGCCCCGGCCTCCTTGGGAATGTGCAACGCATTCCCTGTTTTCTAGGCTAAGGCTTTTCCTCGTCCTGCACGTCTCTGCTCTCCATCCTCTGCTCTTTGCTTGCCTTCGATGTGTTCCCACCCTCGGGAAATGGAAGTGGTGGGGAAAGAGGAGCTGGAATTCCAGTGACCCACGGATATCAACGCAAAGCATCACCTCCGTGGGAAACTGCAACCAAGGCAGCCGTATCCAAGGCTGAACTCCCAGAAAAAGCTCTCTCCGTGCTGTCTCACGGAAACACGTGTGCCTGTGGCATTTCACGCTCAGGACACACGGTGGCAACAGAATCCAGGGAGAGGAGGTTTGCTCCAGGCTCCCGGAATCCACAGCCGGAGGAACTTACAACCGAGGGAATGTTTTGGGGTTGGATGGGAAACAGACAGGAGACTCCCCACCAGAATTTTTGGCAAATCCATAAAATGTAGAATTATGAGGAATAATGATGATAGTAATAATCATGGAATGGTTTGGGTTGGAAAAGACTTTAAAGCTCAGCTCATTCCAACCCCTTTCCATAGGCAGGGAAACCTTTCACTATCCCAGGTTGCTCCAAGCCCTGTCCGACCTGGCCTTGGACACTTCCAGGGATGGAGATCCACAACCTCTCCGGGTTTCTCCCTTCCTGTAAACCAAATCCAAGCTGAGCTTGGCGTCTGCATATCCCATTTTTCACCAGGAATGTTGAACAGAGCCTGTTCCCCCCAGGAAAAACAGGCAGAGCTGGAAAAGCTGGTGCAAACCAGGTGACCACAGCTGAGGGTGTTGGGGTGGTGTCATCATAAACCACTTGGATTTTGGGGTTTATTTGGAGGTTCCCACCTCCCATCCCCAGCAGGGGAACCCAGCCAAGAATCCTGAAGGACTTTGCTGAGGCCGAACTCATTCCTGGTGGGATCTGCCTCCTTCCACACGCGTGCAAGGAGGGAAAAGAGCTCCTGGGGGAGGCAACACCCCAAATTCCGAGTGCTGAGTTTGCTCTCGACACAGCCCCGTTGAGGAGGGGCTGCCAAAACACGACTTCAGCAGAATAAGCAGCGTCTGTTCTTTCCCTGGAGCTGAAATTCCGCATGGGAAGAAGTTCTTGTCTCCCAAGAATTCACTGCAGCTGAAAAAGCCACCCCCTCAGCATCTGCTGTGTCTTGTTTTCCAGCCAAGTCAGCCCAAAACAAGGAGCTTCCAGAATCTCCGTGTCCCTACGGATTTCTCCGTAGTGCTGGGGGATGTTACCTGGCTCGGAACACCTGGAATTTTTCCTGTCAAACACGGATGGACGGGTTGGGACAAGCACCACGAGTCAGTCCTCACACCCTCAAGGGGACTCTGATGCTTTCCTGCTTCCCAGGAGAAGAAATTTCCTGAGAAATTCCTCTTTTGCATGGAGAGATCCCCCTAAAACCTCATCTTTTGTGGGAATTGTGATGAGATCCAGAAATCTGTGCTCACCCAGCTTCCTCCTCTCCTCGGGATCCTGCAGCAGGACGCTGAGTGACGGCCCCTCCGGCATGGTGACGTGGAATTGCAGGAAAGCCTTCTCCTGCTCCGGCAGCTCAGCATCCGAGGGAGCTGTGGGAAGCAAAGGGATGGAGCTGGGATCAGGGAGAGGTCGGGGACACCCAGCCTCTCGTGGCAGTGGGGACAAGGGGACCAGAGCCACATCCACATTCCGGTGGCCCTGGCAGCACCTTCCCGTCATCCGACCCCAGCCTGCAGGGAATCATGGATGGGCACAGGAATGATCCCAGTCAGGGATGATCCCAGCCAGGGATGCACCAGGATCTGAAGCTGAGGGCCTCCCTTCCTTCCTTTGCCCCAGTCTGGAAGCAGGATTGGGAATAGGGAGCCCTGGGATTTCCCCACCTGGAGGTCACTGACACGGAGACACGACACAACGAAATCAGGGAATCACGGAATGGTTTGGGTTGGATGGGACCTTCAGGACACTCCAGTTCCAACCTCTTTCCATGGGCAGGGACACCTCCACTTGGCTTCAAGCCCCATCCATCCTGGCCTGGAACCCTTCCAGGGATGGGGCAGCCACAGCTTCTCTGGGAATTCTATTCTAGGGTCTCACCCCCCTCCCAGGGAAGAATTCCTTCCCAATATCCCATCTAACCCTGCCCTCTGGCAGTGGGAAGCCATTCCCTGTGTCCTGGCACTCCATTCCCTTGTCCCAAGTCCCTCTCCAGCTCTCCTGGAGCCCCTTTAGGCACTGGAAGGGGGTCTGAGCTCTCCCTGGAGCCTTTTCTCCAGCCCACAGCACAACTCATGTCATTCCATGGTCATTCCACAAAAAATGGGATTGGGAGTCATTCCATGGAAAAACAGAGATGGACACAGCTCTCCCAGGCTCTCCAAAACCCCACACTGGGCTCTTTAAACCCTTTTTCCCAGCCCAAATTGTTCCTCATCCTCTTTGGCTCACTCAGGGTTGCACAGGAGCCTCTTTTCCCTGGACACAGAGCGGGATAAGGAACAACCCAGAAGATTCCAGGGAGCTTTGCTGCTCCAAACAGAGGATCCCAAAGCCTGGTGAGCACAGGGATCCAGAGGGTTGGGAACTGGCAGCTACAGAGCTGGCTCCTGCCACGTCAGCATCCCTGAGGGATTAAACTGCAGCGTAAGGAATTCATTCCCAGCTGGTTATGGAAGCAAAAGATTTGTTATTCCGACAAGGGAGAGGTGGGAACAGGAACATGAGATCCCAACAGCAGGCAAAAAATTCCCAAATTAGGCGACTCCTGCAGATTTCTGCTTCCCTCAGTGCCTAAGGCCATGAAAAATTTTAAGGGAAAGCTTTGCCCTGCCCCTTGGTGATGAATTCCACCTCCATCATCATCATCCTCTCCCGTTTGGGTCTTTAAGCCCTTCCAGTTCCACATTATCCCAGCCTCTCCCATCTCCTTGCTCAATCCAGCTTCTGCAACGCCCACAAGGAAGATTTTGGGCAGGCTCTGGAGTGGGGGAGGGGTGTGAGGACAGTCTGGCAGCCGCTGGTGTCACTGTCACAGCGCCGATTTTGGCAGCCAGCCCCCAAAAAGCTTCTCAGCCACCCACCAGGTGACACCAAAGGTCACCAGGTGACACCAAAGGTCACCAGGAGCAGCTGCTGCCCACCCCCAGATCCTCTGCTCCATCCCAAAATTGCTCCCAGGGTGTCGGTGGTGGCACAGATGGGGACCAAGGGTCACAGATCTCAAAGCCACACTCCAAGGGACTCCCTGGAACCATGTGTGCCCTGCTGCCACCACCCTGAGATTCCCAGGACATCAATCCGTGAGGCTGGAAACTAATCCCAAGGGGTTTTCGGATTGATTTTTGATTTTTGAAGCCCTCAGCTGGCCCAACACAAGGGGACCCGGAGGATGTTGGGCTGAGGACACCGGCAGGTGGCAGGCAGGGGACCCCCATTTCCCCACCCAGCCCCAAAGGGGACAGCAGGTGACATCCCTCCAGCAGCTTTTTCCTCCCCTCCTTAGGATTTTTCCCCATGGAAATCAGAAATTCGGGAAAATCTGCCTTGGGGGATGAATCGCTGAGTCCATAACCAAGATCCACAGCTCAGAGCATTCCAAAAAACTTCAGGTGTTGCATCCATCATCTCTTTTTTTTGGGAATCCCACCCCAAAAAGCCAGGAAACACATGGAATCAGCACTTGGATGAGCAAGGAGCTCCCTCCAGGCCGGACACTCACCAGGGCAGTCACAGAGGGCGATGGCAGCGAAATAATGGGAGAGGGCTTTGAAATGCTCCGACTTGACTTGGACCATGGCTGTCCAGGAGAAGGGAACGTAATCCTTGATGTGGGGCTGGCTCATGGTCTGGTGCACCAGGGAATAAACATCTTCCACCTGGGAAGAGGGGAGAGAGAAGAGACGGGATGCGGGATGTCCCTCGGGAGACGGTGACAGCAGGTTGTGCTCTCCCGGAAGGTTGTGCCGACCACAAAATCCCACCAAATCCTCTCCCTTCCCAAAATCCTCACCCTCGCTGCCTCCTGAGCCAGCTGCAGGCGGGACAGGAAGTCGTTCTGGGCACGTAACAAAGTCATCTTCTCAAAGACACACTCCTGGACCTGCGCCACCATCAGCCTCACCAGCATGGTCAGCGAGGCGGCGCTCATGTCAAGGCTGGGAGCGTTGGAGAAGTTTTCCTTCAAGTAGTTAAAGGCACCTGGAGGAGGGAAAAGCTCCTGGAAGTTACCAGGCTTGTGAGGAGGAGGAGGATCAGACTTTGGGATCACGCAGGTTTCCCTCCAAGAAACGTCTCACCATCAGCGGTGGGTAAGAAGATCTTGGGTCCAACCCTTGTCATCTAAACCATCCTTGTGCCCAATTTCTTCTCCAAAGAACTGGGTGATCCCAGTTCCAGGCTCCCTTTTCCCATGGGGAGATGGATCAGCATCCCTTTGGGTGCCTGTTGGATCATCCCAACTCCTCCTCCCAACCCACACAACCAACCTGGAGCCACCTCGTGCTCCATTCGTGATCCCTTGGAGACGCCTCTTCCCACGACTGCTCCCTTCCTGCACTTCTGCGGATTATCCCCACCTTCGGGAAAAGCTTCCTGGGAGGAGGAGGAAGAGGGGAAGCCACGTACCAGCTGCCTTCTGGAAGGCATCGATGGCCTGGTTGAGGCCAGGCAGGGAGGCGCGGTCCTGCCGCGCTCCGATCTGGGTGTGCAGCGCTCCGAGGTTGAAGAGGACGCTTCCCTTCTCGAAGGCCAGAGCCCTCTGGTGGGATGGGACCCCCGTCAGGGAGTCGTACCTGGAGCAGGGAAGAGCCAACAGCTGCCTTTCCCCGGGCCATGGTCCCCAAAGTGCTCCATCATGGTCCCTGAATTGTCCCTGTCATGGTCCCCAAAGTGCCCCTGTCATGGTCCCCGAATTGTCCCTGTCATGGTCCCCGAATTGTCCCTGTCATGGTCCCTGAATTGTCCCTGTTGTGGTCCCCAAAGTGCCCCTGTTGTGGTCCCCAAAGTGGCCCATCATGGTCCCCAAAGTGCCCCTGCCATGGTCCCGAAAGTGTCCCTGCCATGGTCCCCAAAGTGTCCCTATCACGGTCCCCAAAGTGCCCCTGCCATGGTCCCCAAAGTGCCCCTGCCATGGTCCCCAAAGTGTCCCTATCACGGTCCCCAAAGTGCCCCTGTCATGGTCCCCAAAGTGTCCCTGTCATGGTCCCTAAAGTGTCCCTGTCACGGTCCCCAAAGTGCCCCTGTCATGGTCCCCAAAGTGTCCCTGTCACGGTCCCCAAAGTGCCCCTGCCATGGTCCCCAAAGTGTCCTCACTCATGGAAAAGGGGTTGGAACTGGGTGATCCCGAAGGTCCTTTCCAACCTAAACCACCCCATGATCCCCACGGATGCAGGAGGAGCCTGAGGGGTTTTCTGTGCCCCAGGTGGGTTCTCAGGCACCGTTCCCATCGTGGCACATCCCACGGGATTTGTGTTTCCCCCTTCCTCCCCCAGTTAACCCACCCAAGGCAACAGCAAATCCAGATCCCGCTGTCCACCAGCCCCATTTCCATCATGGAAATTCGGATCCTGACTCCCTCCCCACCCAGGTGGGATGGGGAAAGCTGCACCCACCAGTGGAAGAAGACACCCAGGGTTTTGGTGGGAGGGAAGAAGCGGCTGTCGAGGAAGTAGAGCTGGTTGTAATATTCCATCAGGAGCTCCAGCCCGGCCTCGTTGCGGCTCGGGGTGCGCATGGCCTGAGGGAATGGGAGAGAAGACACGGATGGGAAAAGAGGAGGAAGCTCCATGGGACAGGTTGAGAACCCTCAAAGCATGACTNTGGGATTTTGGGAAGGAATTCTTCCCTGTGAGGGTGGTGAGGCCCTGGAATGGAATTCCCAGAGAAGCTGTGGCTACCCCATCCCTGGAGGTGTCCAAGTCCAGGCTGGATGGGGCTTGGAGTAGCCTGGGATAGTGGAAGGTGTCCCTGCCCATGGCAGTGGTTGGAATTGGATGATCTTTAAGAGCCTTTCCAACCCAAACCATTCCATGACTTTAAGGTTCATCCATGGGGAAAGTTTGGGTGCTGGGACACCCAGATCTGGAAGCAGCGGGCTGGGAATGAAACCATTCTTATTTTTGTTAAGAGAAACTCATGGAAATTCTGATCACAGAAATCCTCGGGAATAAACAGGATTTTTTCCCCTCCTTTCCCAGATTGCTTTAAATTTCCTCTTCTCCAAGAGAGACCTGGAGAAGAGTCTGTAATATTTTGGAACCTATGAACAAAAGCCAAGGTGCTTTAGCATGGGAATGCTGCACCCTGAAATCCATGGATACATGGAATTTGGAGAAAGGATGAAGTGACTCCCAGAGGAAAATGAGGCATCTCCAAGGAGTGATCCTGGCAGGCAGGGACTTTGGAAGCCAAGGGGCACCAACCTGTCGCAGCTCCATGAATTCCTTGATTTCCTTTTCAAACAGGACACTCTCCTCTCCATAGTGTTCACTGATGAAATCCTGGATGGGGAAACAAGGAGAAAAGCTCAGTTTTTAGGATTTTAAGGATGACTTCGGGCAACTCTGCATAAGGAATTCACCACTTCTGCCCACAAGGAAACCTCCACTAAGGAATCATCTCCTCCCTTTCCTAGTCTCCAGCATCTCCAGACCCTCATCTCCCACTTTCCCATGTTTTAACTCCAGTTCCTCTCCATGAATTTATTTTTTGGCAGCTGTTCCAAACTGGAAAATGAATTCCAGCTGCTTCAGCATCGATCAATGAAACCCCAATTGCTCACCTTGAGTGGCACCAGCAAATCCAGCTCCTTGGTCTCCTTGAGTCCCAGAGGGATCATGGGAACGCTGATGGATTCACTGGAAGAAGATAAGAATCCGTTTGGAGGTTGGATTAAAAATCTTGGATGGATCCTGTGGGCTGGAGATTAAAAGGAAGCAGCTCTTTGTTCTGGGCTTGTGCTGCTCCTATTTAAGAGACTCCACATGGAAAAATGCTCTTCCCAAAAAAAGATTTGGGAATGGCAGCACGACAGATACAAAAAACCCCTGAAACCACCTTATTTTTCCAGCTCCTGCTTTTCAGAGGAATCCTGGATGTTGGGTGGGCAAGGCAGGATCAAGCCCTCACTAACACAACAGCCCCCTCTCATTATCCCCCAAAAATCGCTGATAACTCGTTAATTAATCGTTAATTGGGGAGGAGAAGAAGCGAAGGAAGTTATGAAAACCAGGAGAGCAGGGCAGGGAATTTGCACCCACGTTTTCCTTGGAACAAACAGCTCCAGGAGCTATAATTAGTGCAGAAAGCCATTACTGCTCATTCCCTAACGAGAATTCCGCTGGAATCCAATGCCTGGAATAAACAAAGGGGGTTTTGTTTGGCCTGGGCAGGGTTTGGGGTTGTTGCTGTTGTTGCTGCTCCTGATTTCTTTTTAAACCAGGCCAAGCAAATGGCAAATTGTGAAAAGTGAGCATCCCTGACAAGGAATGTGCCTGGAAAAGCACGTGGATGGACACAGAAACGTGGAATCATGGAATGGGTTGGGTTGGAAGGGGCTTTAAAGGTCATCCTGTTCCACCCTCTGCCATGGGCAGGGACACCTCCCACTATCCCAGGGTGCTCCAAGCCCTGTCCAACCTGGCCTTGGACACTTCCAGGGATGGGGCAGCCACAGCTTCTCTGGGAATTCCATTCCAGGGCCTCACCACCCTCACAGCTGAGAATTTCTTCCCAATATTCCATCTAATCCCGCCCTATTCCCCCCTTTATCCTGTCCCTCCATCCCTTGTCCCAAGTCCCTCTCCAGCTCTCCTGGAGCCCCTTTAGGCACTTGAAGGGGCTCTGAGTTCTCCCTGGATCCTTCCCTTCTCCAGGCTGGACATTCCCAGCTCTCCCAGCCTGGTTCCAGAGCAGAGGGGCTCCAGCCCTTGGAGCATCTCCGTGGCCTCCTCTGGATCTGCTCCAGCAGCTCCACATCCTTCTGCTGTTGGAGCCCAGAGCTGGAGGCAGAATTCCAGGTGGGGCCTCACCTGAGTGGGGCAGAATCCCCATTTTCCCTCTGCCTGCACTGCGGGATGAGCCCAGGATATGGGGGATTTCTGGGATGTGAGTGCACATGGATGAGCCATTTCCAGCTTTTCATTCCCCAACACTCCCAAATCCTTCTCCTCAGGGCTGCTCTCCATCCATTCATCCCCCAGCCTGGATTTGTGCTTGGAATTGCCCTGATCCACGTGCAGAATGTTACACTTGGCTTTGCTGAACCAAATGAGGGTTATCTGGAGCTTATCCAGGTGCCTCTGTATCCCATCCCATCCCATCCCATCCCATCCCATCCCATCCCATCCCTCAGCACCCACACAACCCCTCATGTTGACATCCAACACCATCCCACCTCAGGAAGGGGAAAAGGAGGAAAAAAAAATCCCAGAATCATTTAGGCTGGGAAAAAACCTCCAAGATCATCGAGTCCAAGCTGTGACCGATCCCACCCAGCCCAGAGCACTGAGTGCCACATCCAGCCATTCCTTGGACACTTCCAGGGATGGTGATTCCCATCCCCAAAACATCCCGTTGGGAAGAGCTCCGGTGGGATTCTCAGGAAAGGGGGACAATGCAAAGGGAAGATGGTTCTTTCTTCCCTGTTCCTCTTGCTTTGGGATATCAGGGTCCAAAGGATGCTCCATCCATCCCAAAACATCCCAAACCTGATTTTTCTCTCCTTGCAACTCTAGAAGGAAAACACTGACATTCCCAGGACGAATTTCCAGGAATTCTGGCCCATGCCCAAATCCTCCCCAGCCACCACCTCATGGCCCCTGACAATGGAAAGGTTTGGAAGGGAACCTCTGAAGGTCATCCCAACCCTCGGACACGGGACTGAGCAGGGCAGACAAGGAGAGAGGAGCCTTGCTCCCAGAAAAATTCCACAACAGCAGGAAAAATGAAATCCCGAGGGAACAGGCTGCTCTTCCCAGACCCACCTGTCGTTCTGGTACACATCCATGCTGCTGTTGAGCTCTTCCAGCTCTTCCTTCAGGAGCTGAAGGTTGGAGTTGACGTAGCTCAGCTCCAGAGCCACCGTCTCCTTCACCTTGTGGTTGCTGGTGGCCCTGCAAGAAACCCATGGATCAACATTCCCTCTTTTCATCCGTGAATTTAATTTTCCGCTCCAGATTTGAGTTATCCAGCAGTGCAATCCATGAGCGTCCAGCCCAACGTTCCCATAGGATTGTGGCTCTGGTGCTCCAGGTGATGATGGAAAGGTTTGGGTGGGAAAGGAGCTCTGAGGGTCATCCCATTCCAACCCCTGCCATGGGACACCTTCCACTATCCCAGGTTGATCCAAGCCCCATCCAGCCTGGACTTGGACACTTCCAGGAATGGGGCAACCACAGATTCTCTGGGAATTCCATTCCAGGGCATCACCACCCTCACAGGGAAAAATTCCTTCCCAATATCCCATCTATCCCTGCCCTCTGGCAGTGGGAAGCCATTCCCCCTCATCCTGTCCCTCCATCCCTTGTCCCAAGTCCCTCTCCAGCTCTCCTGGAGCCCCTTTAGGCACGGGAAGGGGCTCTGAGGCCTCCCTGGAATCTCCTCTTCTCCAGGCTGAACATTCCCATCTCTCCCAGCCTTTCAGGATTAGGAAAGTCAGAACATCCAGGTGGAGGCTGAGCCCAGGCAAAACTCATCCCAGCGCTGCATCCAGGAATTTCTGCTCCAGAGCCACCTTCCCCTCGCCCATTCCTGCTCCCACCTCCAGCACAGCTTCAGTTTGGGCTGTGACCACTCCAGGTGCTCCCCCATCCCAAATAAACAGCGGGATTTGAGGAGGAAAAACTCATTTTTGGGTGCAAAGAATCCCTGTGGAAGAGAAGGGATTTGCTGAGCTCTCTCCCTCCCTTCCTGGCAGGAGCTGTAAACACCAGGGATTGATTCCAGCTGTTCCCAGCACGACAAGCTCCCAGGCTGATTATTCCCTGCTTATCTGCTCCTGAAGGAAAGCAGGGAGAGATAACCCGGAGCTGAGAGGGGCTCTGGCTGCTGGGATCCAGGGAAAACAACACACGGAAACTGCTTCCCTCCAGCTTTTCCAGAGTATTGCCTTTCACGTGGATTTTTTATGGACTGAATCCTTCTGGGTCCTGGTTCAGGGCAGGAGGAGGAGCTCCAAGGTTTTCCCTGGAAAATCTGCTGGTTTAGAGTCTCCTCCTGCCTCCACCTTGCTGGGATTTTCCAAGAGCGAGGAATTTTTTTATTCTAAACAAACAAAGCCAAACCACAGCCCATCCAAAGATCCCTGTGGCTGCTTCCACTGAAAAATCCTCCACCATTCCTGCAATTCCCCAGGCAGCACCACCCCATCTTTCCATATAAACCAGTATTTAATCCCTATAAACCAGGTTTTAATTCCTATTTATTTCCCCCATACATCCCAACACCTCCAGGACACTGTCAGTCCAATTTCCATCCCATATGGATTGAGGAGAGTTTTCCCTCCTTGCTCCCAGCTGCCAACGATTTCTTTGGCTCTCAGCAGGCACCTGATCATTTTCCAGGTGTCTTAGCACAGTTTCCAAGAGGATCTGCTCCATGATTTTGCCAGGATTCTGTCACCAGGTAAAGCTTTTCCTGGGGTACTTGCAAGTGCCACGTGCAGAAAATAATCCTGGAATGGGTTGGGTTGGAAAGCACCTTCAAAATCATGGAATTGCACCCCACTACCATGGGCAGGGACACCTTCCACTATCCCAGGGTGCTCCAAACCCCATCCAACCTGGAATTCAATACTTCCAGGGATGGGGCAGCCACAGATTCTCTGGAATTTCTATTATAGGGCCTCCCCACCCTCCCAGGGAGGAATTCCTTCCCAATATCCCATCTATCCCTGCCCTCTGGCAGTGGGAAGCCATTCCCTGTGTCCTGGCACTCCATCCCTTGTCCCAAGTCCCTCTCCAGCTCTCCTGGAGCCCCTTTAGGCACTGGAAGGGGCTCTGAGGTCTCCCTGGATCCTTCCCTTCTCCAGGCTGGACATTCCCAGCTCTCCCAGCCTGGCTCCAACCCTTGGAGCATCTCCATGACCTCCTCTGGATCTGCTCCAGCAGCTCCACATCCTCCTGCTGTTGGACCCCAGAGCTGGATGCAGAATTCCAGGTGGGGCCCCACCTGAGAGTGGCAATTCCCCTTTTCCCATGCTGTGGGATGAGCCCAGGTCACTGGGAATTTCTGGGATTCATTTTGTGATTTATTCTCTTTCTTTCCAAAAACCTGGACATTTTTATCTCTCCCATTCCTCCACTCAATCCCAATATTTGAACAAGGAAGGAAAAGGTTTCCTCTGGCTCTTCCCATTTATTTACCCAGCAAACAAATCACGGATTTTTCCACCACATGGATTTTTTTTTTTTTCCAACACCCCATTCCTGCCAACTTTTCCAGGAAAAGACATGGAAAAGCTGAACAAGATCACTTTTTCCAAGCGCTGGGGTAGTTTGTTTTTAAGTTTAGAGGCAAAAATCCCAGCAAACTCAGCTCCAAACTGCTCCAGGCTGGACAATCCACAGCTTTTTTTTCCATCAGCACCAGGCTAAAGATCCAAAGGAATTTTATCCACGCAACACAAATCTTTAATTTTGAAGCAATAACCTTTAGACTTGCAACATAATCCCCCTTCCTCCTCAGCCTTTACTTTCAGCCTTGATTATTCCTCTTCCACCCCCCCCCTCCTCCAAGATTTCCCAAGTTTCATAAGCCTGGAGCACCGGAATGCCGAGAAATCAACTTTTATTACTCAGGATTTGTGGGAGGGAGGGAGAGTGGCTGCTCCAAAGGACACCCAAAGTGCTGAGCCAGCACAAAAGGAGCCCCCTCAGTGCGTTTCCCTGATAATTAAGATGTGTTTTGCATCCCGTTTTTCCTCACTCCCCCTTCCCACAGCTCAAATTCCAACCCAAACCAGGCTGATTTCTGCTGAGCCAGCACATTTCCCTGGTTTTTTTTTTGTTTGGTTTTTTTTTTATATTATTATTATAACACAGAGGAGAGGCAGAAGTTGGGATTCTGTGGCTTTTTTTTTTTTTTTCCTTAATTAAATGAGGCACAGCAGCGTGGATGGAGCAGTGGGATGTCCTCATCCGCCAGGAAAACACCATTTTTTTAGGGATCAACCATTATTCCCTTTCTTCCAGGTGCCACAGGAACGCTCCATTGGTGTTACATCATTCCAGTTCAGGAGTGGAAAGTTTATTTTGTTTTATTTGGGATAAAAACAACCAGAAAACTGGCAAAATATTCCCAAAAAATTGTATTTTAAGGCAGATTTATGGAATTTTTTATATTAAAGACCTGCCCAGCCTGGAATGTGCTCCAAAATATTAAGGAAAAATGAAACAAATGCAAGAAATGCTAAAAGACATCAACCTTGGGATAAAATCCCTGTGGATGTGGCACCTGGGGAAAAGTGGTGGCCTTGGCAGTGCTGGGGGAATGCTTGGACTCAATCCTAAAGGGATTTTCTGACCTATTTCTGATTCTAAAGCTGGATTTCATGGAATGGTTTGGGTTGGATCTTCAGGAACCTCCAGTTCCGCTCCCTGCCACGGGCAGGGATCTTTCCCTATCCAAGGTTGCTCCAAGCCCCATCCAACCTGGCCTTGGACACTTTCAGGGATCCAGGGGGAGCCACAGCTTCTCTGGGAATTCCATTCCAGGTCCTCACCACCCTCACAAGGAAGAATTCCTTCCCAATATCCCATCTATCCCTGCCCTCTGGCAGTGGGAAGCCATTCCCTGTGTCCTGTCCCTCCATCCCTTGTCCCAAGTCCCTCTCCAGCTCTCCTGGAGCCCCTTTAGGCACGAAGGGGCTCTGAGGTCTCCCTGGATCCTTCCCTTCTCCAGGTGAACATTCCCAGCTCCCAGCCTGGCTCCAACCCTTGGAATATCTGGACTCACTCCAACAGTTCCAGATCCATTGGATCCATTGCTGCGTTTTCAGGCCGGAGCTCTGCATTCCAAGCCCAACCTCATTCCCATTATCCCATCTGCTCCCACCCTGCTTTTTAACCACCTTCCACCAGCTGAGTCTTGGATATTAAGACTCTATTCCTGCCTCCAACCGAATTCCAGAGCCGGGGGGATGCTCAGGGGATCAGGACTCACCGGAAGAGGTTCTCTGCTCCCGCTCTCATCCTCATTTCCTTGTTGATCTGTTGGTTGATCCGGGCGCGGCGGTGCTGGAGTTTGCTGCGCTGCGTCTGGGCAAAGGGGTCACAGCCCTGCTGAGAGACAAGGGCAGCATCTCATCCCAAATCCACGTTTCGGGATTCAAAAAAAAATCCACCCATTCCATAAATTGTGTGCTTTCAGAGCCCACAGTCATGGAATGGTTTAGGTTTGGAGGGAGTTTGAAGATCATGGAATTCCAAGCCCTGCCATGGGCAGGGACACCTTCCACACTCCCAGGTTGCTCCAATCTGGCCTTGGACACTTCCAGGGATGAGGCAGCCACAGATTCTCTGGGAATTCCATTCCAGTCCCTCCCCACCCTCCCAGGGAAAAATTCCTTCCCAATATCCCATCTAATCTACCCTATTCCAGTTTAAAGCCATTCCCTGTGTCCTGCCACTCCATTCCTTTCCCAAATCCCTCTCCAGCTCTCCTGGAGCCCCTTTAGGCACTGGAAGGGGCTCTGAGGTCTCCCTGGAGCCTTCCCTTCTCCAGGCTGGACATTCCCAGCTCTCCCAGCCTGGCTCCAGAGCAGAGGGGCTCCAGCCCTTGGAGCATTTCCGTGGCCTCCTCTGGAATTGCTCCAGCAGCTCCACATCCTCCACATCCCAAAGCTGGGAGGAGGATTCCAGGTGGGGTCTCACCTGAGCAGGGCTGAGGGGCAGAATTCCCCTTTTCCTGCTGCCCACGTCGTGGGATGAGCCTAGGACACTGGGAATTTCTGGGATGTGAGCACACACAGCCAGGTCACATTGAGTTTCTCACCCTCCAGACCTTCCACTGCCCTTGGAATAACCGTTTTATTCCTCAATCCCCACTTGCTGCCAAAGGGAATTTCTTTCCCTGAGCTCTTCCCAAAAACAACCATAAACAAGAATTCCACATCCTCTTTCCAGGCTCTGGACACGAGCCAAGATCCAGGGGGGCTGGAGATGAGCTCAGTATGACCCCAAAGCTCGGGAACAGATGTGATCCATGTGATCCCAAGGCTGTTTCTGGGATATGGAGCACAGGGAGTCAGGAGTTCACGGGGATGCAGGAATGAGAGGCACAAAGCACTAAATTGATTCCATCCTTCCCGCGGCTTCGGCTCGGAATTTCTGCAGACAGGAAAAACACGTGGAATTCCTGACTCCAGGAAAGAGCAGCCAGCAAATTTCCCTCTGGCTTACGGGGTTATTATGGGATGCCCCAGGGGATGGGGCTGCCACGAGGAGCATCCCCAAATCCGGGGCCATAAAAGCTCTGCTGAAATGGGGATGATTCCCTTTGTGCAAGGGAAGGTTTAGAGAGATGGAACGAGCCTCTGGAAGATCCCTGGATAAAAACCCCCTGATTGGGAAGGCACAGGGATGGGAAGTTTAAGAGCATGAATAGTTCTGAGCCTGCAAAGTGTGGGAAGATCCCAAAATCATGGAATGGTTTGGGTTGGAAGGGACCTTAAGGATCATCTCATTCCGACCCCTGCCCTGGCACAGGTTGCCCAGAGAAGTTGTGGATGCCCCTGGAAGTGTTCCAGGCCAAGTTGGATGGGGCTTGGAGCAACATGGGATAGTGGGAGGTGTCCCTGCCCATGGAATGAGGTGGTCTTTAACATCCTTTCCAACACAAACCATCCCATAATTCCATGGAATGCTCGATCACCGCTCCGGTGGGACCTCACAAGGAGGAAATGGAAAAATTTTCATTTCCATGGACTTCAGCTTCTTTAAATCAATTCCTCATATTTCAAGTCCACCAACTGCTGCTTCCTTTGGAAAAGGTCCGGGATTAACACTGGGATTTTCATTTAAGGGAAAGATTGGAGCTCCTAATTGGTGCCTTGGAGACTGAGGAATCAGAGTGACTCCAGCTGGTCCATAAATCTGTGGGATTAATGCTCTACAGTGATCCATGAATTTGATGAAAAGAACAAACTGGAAGCGCGAGATCCCAATTATTCTGGAACAGAAATTCAGTGGGATTTGGGGAAAATACTCCAATAGCTGCACAAATCTTGGGTGGGAAACACCCAGGAGCAAATATAGGGAAGTTTGATCCAGAATTCCCAGTTCTGGATTCGCCCTGGGGAAAATCCACCCATTCTGTCGTCTCCCTAGGGGAAAAATAATCCAGGAATCAGAGGAAAAAAAAGGAAAGGATGAGGAAACCAAGCCAAGATGTAAAGAGAAGGTGCTCATTAAAATTTTAAGGCTTAATTCCAAATTTCAGAATGAGATCCAGCTTGACAGATCCAGAGACAAAGGCACAGGCAAACATTCCCAAATATATGCAAATGAGACAGTTCCAGGCTCCCTCTCTTTGCCTCCGGAGGCAGAGATATCCATGCAAAGCTCAACAGCTGGGAAGTTTCTCCAACTCCAGCTCTTCCTGCAAATCCCAGCACCCTGGAGGCCTTCCCACCTCTGGCAAAGGTTTCTTTGGAAGAAACCAGAGGATTTTTAAGGGAATTTTTTTTTTTGTGGGGAAAAGGAGCAAAAACCACCTGGAGACACAGGGAAGAGGCCTGGGAAGTGCAGGTTGGGATGATGGAAAAGGCACAAGTGGAGGGATGATCCAAACCCACTGTGAAGATCCCTGGGAGGAAAAGCACCGGGAATGAAGGAAGGAAAGGAACGGGATGCAGAAGACACTGGGATGGCTCCAAAGATATTCCAAGAGGGATAAAACCTCCTCCCTGCAGGAGCTCATGAAGGGATTTAGGAAATTGATTTGACTCCTCCTGCTGGGAAGCACTAAAGCTCTTCGTGGAGCTGTGAGGGGCTTTTTCCCTGGCTTCTCCATCAGATTTAATGGGATAAGTTCTCAATCCCTATCCAGGCTCCTAAGCCAGCAGCAAAAAGGTGCTGGAAAACCAGGAACACCTGATATAAACCCAAAGCCTTGGGAGGTTAAGTCAGGAATTCAAGATCAAGGATTTCCTGTGATCTCCACACATTTTGTTTTCCTCAACACTTACAAAGCCGGAAAAGTGCAGGAAAATGGGATTGCTGCACGTTTTGCCTCAAGAGGCTCTGCCTCGATCCCAAAAAATCATCTCTGGCTTATGTGGATCAATGGAAACATCATTCCATGATGAACAACCAAGCCCCGTCTGTAGGAGCTCCTGGAGCATCTCAGAAATCCTGTAATTCCACAAATCTCGGAGCAAGAAGGAAATTTGGCTCCAGGAAAGCAAAAAAAGACCATCTTTAAATCCAAATACAGTAAAGGGAAATAAGGAGCCCAGGGAAGAGCATTCCACCTTCCAACTCTTCAAAAGGATCCCGAAGCTTTTCCCGAGCTCCAACCGAAAATTAAAAACCACGGAATGAGTTTCCAGGGATTTAAACATGACTTGCATAAGGGGAAAAAGAAAAAAAAATCCCACCAAAATCCCACTGTTAGGGTTCAAAAGGGATTTTCTTTGCTTAATTCTGCTTTGCTCAAGCTCCCGAGGTCAGTCCCGTAAGGTCAGGAGAAAGAGGGGCTCTTTCATCCAGGCTTTGGGGTGCAGCTGGGGACACCTGGAAAAGGGGAATTTGGGGGCTTAAGAAGTGGCTCTGGAGAAACTCCGAATTTCCCTTCCTGGTTTAAAGGTTTTAAAGGAAAAAGGAGCACATAAATTGTGGAGGAGCCAAGGAACTGCAGCTTTTGTTTGTACTCAGGGAACGATGGATCAGAAATCCATGGAAATGAGCGAGGTGTGGCCAGCCCTGACGTTTATCACCTGTGACAAAGCAGGATTAGCGTCGGGAATTGGACTCTGTGATCCCGATGAGTCCATTCCAACCCAGATCTCATGATTTTATTGGAAAAAGGCCGTTTAGACCCACAAAAATCAGTGAAATCCCTCTGCGTTCCACCCTCACACGGAGCTGACAATGGAACCAAAAATCCTCCTCCAAGGGTCTCCACATGAGGGAAAAAAAATTCCGTAAGACCCTTTCCAGAGGGAATCAAGACCAACAGCTCCCTTCTGAGGGACATCAAGGATTCTCCAACCTTATCTTTGGAATGACTCAAGGGTGTTTTTCACTTCCAGACACCTCTCCCAGTCCCAGAGGGCCCATCCCGGGTGGCAATTCCCAGTCCTCAGGGAATGTTTGCTCAGGGTGGACTTTGATCTTCCCATCCCCAGGAGATGAAGCTTTGGGTGACTCCTGGGTGACAGCCACGCCCTGAGAGTCGTTTGTGACCTTGGTGACAAAAACAAGGCTGGAGCCTCCCGGTTTTCCAGCACCAGGGACAAACTGAATCACCTGGAGGATGAGGTGGAGGCCAGCGAGTCCAAAGGGTAATTCCATGACAAACGGATTGGTTTCTGCTCCTTTGTAGCTGGAAGCTACCAGAGGAAAAGTGAAACTGAAGGGTATTGAGGGATCAAATGTGGGAAGGGAAAACTGGGATCCTGGGAAGTGCTGTTAAAGTTTCAAGGAAGAGAGAAATGGAGATGCAAACCCAGGTCCTGGAGAACTGGCACAGATCAGGATGTGGTGGAAAAAATCCAGGCACGGATCATTCCAGAGAAACGAGGAAGGGGTTGGTAACTGGGAGTTGCAGGAAAAGCTCCTGGAGATACTGGGAGAGCCTGGCTGGATCCCAAAATTCTCCACATCCTGGACCAAGCTGGGCCATGTCCAAGAGCAGTTTTGGCCACAAAGGAGTCACCACCAGGATTCCTCCCAGTGAGGGAATCCGGGGAATGCCCAGAGAGAAACTGAGGAAGTTAATTTCCATGGAGACTCAGACATCCATGATGTGGGAAGAGGAGTCATCAGCTGGTGCTGAGCTCAGCTCCACCTCTGGGAAACACCTTCCCATTCCCAAGGACAGGGAATGATGGAAAGCAGGACTCCAGATCCAGTCCGGATCGCTGCCGTGGGTGGGAGCAAACACACAGGGACCCTCCGTGCCAGGAAAAGGGATACAGAAGGGATGACAGAGTCATGGAATGGTTTGGCTTGGAACAGATCAAAATTATGGAATTCTACCTCTTTCCATGGGCAGGGACACCTTCCACTATCCCAGGTTGCTCCAAGCCCTGTCCAACCTGGCCTGGAACACTTCCAGGGATGGGGCAGCCACAGCTTTCCTGGGAATTCCGCTCCAGGGCCTCACCACCCTCACAGGGAAGAATTCCTTCCCAATATCCCACCTAACCTCACCCTATTCCAGTTCAAAGCCATTCCCTGTGTCCTGTCCTTCCATCTCTTGTCCCAAATCCCTCTCCAGCTCTCCTGGAGCCCCTTTAGGCACTGGAAGGGGCTCTGAGGTCTCCCTGGAGCTTCTCTTCTCCAGGCTGGACATTCCCAGCTCTCCCAGCCTGGCTCCAGCCCTTGGAGCACCTCCATGAACTATCCTGGACTCACTGCAACAGCTCCAAGTCCTTCTGCTGTTGGATCCCAAAAAGCTGGACCACAATCCATGATCCCAACCCCATCCATTGGGCCCATGGTCTGTGGCTCCAACCTCAACCCCAGAAATTTCTCCCACTAAAGGCCTACACCACCTCCCACTCCAAAATAAATACAAATAAAAAATCAGGGATTAATTTCCATCCCCTCCCAGCAGCACCAGCATTTCCCAACACAGAGCTTTCCCTCCAAACAGGAAGTTTCCAAGAGCACAGATGATCCAGCAGCTGGAAAACCTGGAACAGGATAACTCCGAGCACCTGTTTTAATTCCAGAACCACGCTGGTCTTTAAATCATTTTCCCAGAGCCAGAGCTGTCAGCTGGAATTTTTATTCCTCTTTGGAATCCGCAAGTTTCTGAGTCAGGAGAAGTGGCCAAGTGACCCTGCTTTAGCCACATTATCCCATGGGATAGAGAGCAAAACAAAAGCCAGAGAACCACTCCACACACAAAAACAGGCTTGGAAATTCTCCTTTTTTTTTTTTTTCCCCAGGATTATCCAGAATTTCCTTCCTTTTCCAGCCAGGAGCATTTAAGAAATTAATACGAGCTGTTCCAAGACAAGCAGGAGGTGACAACAAGCGGGCTTTTACTCCCCTGAAAATCTATTTAATCAGAAATTCCCTATCATGGAATTAATCTCATGGAGCACCCTGGCTCCGCGCTGGGTTTCTGTGGGAGACAGGAGCAGCTAAAACCTCTAAAACCTTTTATTGAGAATATGGTTACATCACAGAGCCTTTGAACAAATGAGGGGAGGATTAAGGTTTTAAATTTCCCAAGTGGCCTCACTGGTGGCTCACGCAGCCAGCGAGAGGAAGGAAAAATAAACCTGGGGGTGGGAATAAAAATCTGGGGGAGTGGGGGTTTTAAACAGCACAAACTGTGGCTAAAAATTGAATTTTTAGGGTGAAAATGCTCTGGGGAGGTGGGGGAGGCATGGAGTCAGGGCAAGGTGCCAGCAGGAAGCAGGTGGATTAAATCTTCACTCCCAGGACAGAAAACTTGGCCAAAAAAAAAAGCATTAAAAAGCACTTTTTCAGCAGCATTCAGAATCCCCTGCAAGGGAGAAAAATCCACGCTCCTGATGTTCTCAGGGTGATAAAAACAGCAGGAAAAGGTTATATTGATAATTTCTCTCTCAATAATAATAACAAAAAATAAACTAATAGAGCTGATCAGGTGTTCTGCTGCTTTAATTAAAAAATAATCATGTTATGACAGAGCTGATCCCCTGCCCAGCTCCCCCTCCAAAGCCTGGCAATATTTTCCATGTTATTCTTTGCGCTCCGGATCCAAACAGAATAAATTGGGGAAAAAAAAAGTCCCAAATCCCTCCTGTTAATCTTCCCCCACAAGCAGCACCTGCTCTTTAGGCGAGACCCAGAGTTAAACCCCCGACCTGGCTTAAGGTTGCAACCCCTTGAGCTGGAGCCCAGGCTCAAGTGACTCCAGATCAGATTGATCCAGGGAGGAAAAAATTAAAAAATCCCCTCCAGAGCGTGGCTGAGTTTGGCTTTCTTGGTTATTTGGGAATTTTTTTAGAGGTGTTTTAGGTGTTGGGACTTCAGAAAAGCTTAGATTATGGAGTGAACTCGCTGCTGGTTTATCCCATGGGATCTCAGGGGGCAAAACTAATGGGGAAAAACACTTGAATAGACCCAAAAATGAATGTTTTCCGTGTTTTCTTGCTCCCTAAAACCTCTTTGACCCCGAGAAAGGACAATTCCCACTGATTTCACCCCGAGAAAGGACAATTCCCACTGATTCCACCCCGATCGTTCCCAATTAAACAACGACCCAGGACTGCAATCAGCCCCATCCCTCCCGCACATCCCGACTTTTCCTTGGCACCCGAGGGAAAAACTCGGGAAGCACCACCCTGCCCAGCACCCGTGGGAGCGAGGGGAGGGACGGGGAGCACCTGGATCATCTCCCCGCGGGCAGGAATGAGGAGGAAAAAAAGCCAAAACATCGGGGGAATTCGGAAAAGCAACCACCGGGAAGCTCGGGGATGGAAAAGATGGGATTCAGGAGCGGAGTTTTAGGGATGAGGAGCTGGGAGAGAGCTTTTTAGGGCCGTTTTTGGGGCGGCAACAACACTTCCAACCCCAGCAGGGTTGGAAGTCCCTGTACCCCCATTTATGGGGACGGCGATCCCTATGGATTGGACAGGGATATGGGGCCATCCCATCCATCCCATCCCATCCTCACCTTCCGAGTGCTGCCGCTCTTGGGGCTGTGCAGGAGGACGAGGCCACTGTCCCTGTCCCTGTCCCCATCCGGGCTCTCCTCCTCGGGGGGCATCATCTCCAGGGATGCCACATCCACAGGCTGGGAATGGGGGGCTGGAGCTGGGAATGGGGCTCACAGCGGG
>VWZT01016888.1:197747-233966 GCA_013397055.1 Pachycephala philippinensis | reverse complement strand
CCTCTCGGCCCCTGGGTGGCGCTGCGGCCCCGCCCGCGGCCTTCCCGGGCCCGTCCCGGTGACACCGCGGGGACACCGCGGGGACACGGCGAGCTCCGGCGGCCGTCGGGCCCCGCGGCCTCGTCCTGCTGTCCCTGCTCCTTTCCCTTGGGGGTGTCCATCCCCAGCCCGCGGTTTGGCCCGCTCTGGAAGCGGCTGCTCCCGTGAATTTATCCCGCCTCAGCCTCTGCCCTGCTGTCCTTCCACCCCTCCCTCAGCGCAGGTCTGGGGGCCCTCCAGTTCTCCTGAAAACTCCAGGTATCCGGCTGTTCTCTAGACGAGATGTCCTGGTGTCCATCCTCCAGCCTGAGCCCGGGCTCTTCAGGCAGCAGGCTGAGCAGTGGGCAGGGGTGTTCAGCTCTCCCATAGTGTGGGTGGAATTTGCGAGGTGTCAGGGACTGGACAAGGTCCCCAAGGTGAGTGTCCCAGGTGGGTGGCACTGAGGTTGCCCTTGGATGGCAGCATTTATTCCCTCACTGCCTGCCCCCGCCAGGGCTCCTGCAGGATGCTGGGAGGGCCAGGTGGGCTGGGGACACCTGGGTTGTCCCCTGTTCATGTGCTATGGGACATGGCGGCTCTCTGAATGAGCACTCCTACCCTGCATGTTGTCATCCAGCCCCAGCAGTGCCAAGTGCCCATGTGGGATGGTGGGGGGTGTTGGGGAGCAGAGATGTGGACACCCAGGGCTACAGAGAGTCTGTGTGTGTGTATCCCTGGAGGTGCATGTGAGGGGGATTTGGGCAGAGGAGGGTGTTTATTGGGGTAGACACATGTCCAGAGGGTGGGAGGAGGAAGGGGTGTGTGCATGGAGCAGTGCCCAGCAAGACCAAGGTGGGTCCATCAGCCCTGTCCCTGCTCTGCTCCAGGGGTGCCTGGCTGGTGCAGGGCTCCTCAAAACAGCTCCTTTCCAGGCTGTCCCCCATACACCTCATCCTGGCCCAAATGGGAATGGGGTTTTATTGCTGCTCCCAGGAGCTGCTGTGGAGAGATCCTGGGAGGAGCTCCCAGCCCATCCATCACACACTGACTTGGCATTTATGAGGAACCCGAAGCAACAAATTCTCCCTGGGACATGCGTGGGTGTCAGTGTGAAAGATGGGCTCAGCAAAATTCCCACAACTCCTGCCTGTGCCTGCTCCCTCCTGGCACCCACAGGACCACCGTTGGCTGGCCCAAGGGCTGCCCTTTCCCAGACTCTGGAGTCCCCGTGGCCACACTGCAACGTGCCCATCTGCCAGCCTGGCCCACATCACAGCTGGACAGGGGTGGGTAAAGTCATGGTTGAGTGTCTCGCCAGGACAGGCACAGCTCCCACAGCCTGGCTCTCTGGTGCCAGGAATTACTGGGGTACCAGTTTGGTTTTACAGACAGGCGTGGTGGCATCTAGAGTGTTGCACCCTGCTGTGCTTCCCAGTACAAGACAAGATGCTGGTTGCTGGACCGAGTCCAGGGAAGAGCTGTGAGGATGGTTAAACCACTCATGAAAGAAGCAGTGCTCTCCACCCTTGGAGATATCCCAAAGCCTGTAGGTTATAGCCCAGAGAATCCAGCTTTAGGTGACCCTGCCTGAGCAGGGATGGCACTGGACCATCTCCAGAGGTTCCCCAACCTCAGAGTGCTGTGAGTCAGTCATGAGAGTGTCGAGCCCTGGAACAATGGGGCAAATGTCCAAGGCCAGAGGACAAAGAGAAATAAGAATCCACTTTTGTTTCCTTTGGAAGCATCTCTAGTTGCAGAGGATGGACAGCAATGAAGGGAAAAGCTGGGTGGTGGTGGAAGATATAAGAGAACTAAAGTCCCAGACCTCCTTTAGCTGTCCAGCATCACCAGAGAACACCAAAGGGAAATGTGGCATGTTCCCAAATAAAACAACAATTCAGGCCTGGTCTCGTATTTCTCCACCTATAAGCGGATCATGGTAACAAAAAAAGATGATAAACAATATACAGTTTGTCCAAAATCTGGTGATTCTTTCCATGAAGGGTGCTGGGATTCTGATGAAACCTGGTTTTATCATGACATTTTGCTCTATGAGAAAACTCTTCTTGGCTGTAGCCAACACTGTGTTGCTCAGCAGAGCACAGACGGCCTGACAACAATTTAGCTGCTAAAACTTCTAAAAATAAAAGCCATCCTTTTTTCTTTCTTTTTTTTCCTCTCCAAAGAAACGTTGCAGCATCATACCTTCCCCCCGGTAGAAACTGTCAAACCTCTTCAGGCTGAGGGGCTGTGCATGACACTGAACTCCAAGATTGTGTAATTTTAGTGTTCTGCACTATTTTATTCCCAAAATGGGGTATTTTCTCTGGTCTTGGCAGAAAAAAGGAGGAAAGCAAAGGTCATAGGGTGGGTTCAAACACTTTTTGTTGTTTGGAGCTGTCCAGAGCAGAGCGCTTGGGGGGCTCTTCTGGAACCCTCTGCTCTGATGAGGAGGCGGGGCTGGAACCCACCCCTCTGCTCTCTGGGGTGGGGGTGGTTCCTGGTGGTCTGTGCTGAACTGTTTTGAACTGGGAGCTCCATCCTGCAGCATCACCCATCCGAGCAGCAGGGCAGCTGCCTGAGGCTCCCCTTGTGCTGCCGCAGGGCTGAGTGATAGAGCTGACACTGCTGCTGGTCATTGCTTAACAGCCAGGAGACTTCNCTATATCTATATCTATATCTATTTAACAGGGCTTTACTTAAAGCCATGCACCTCCCATCACCTGAAATGTCCAGTTAAGAGGAATTGCTTTAACTTGCAGATGTTTTGAAGAAGATTCTACCCTCCTTCCTGAGGGAAACTTGGCACCACTGAGTGTCTGTCAGGGGTTGGAGGTCCCTGGTATCTTGGGAATCCACAGAAGTGTCACCCCTGCATTTGGACGTGTCCACCAGTCATGCTGTAGGAAAATAAAAGGCATCCAGAGCACCAGAACAGACCTGCCACACCCCTTGCCCTTGCTCTCAGCCCCCCAGCTTTGCTTGGAGCACCTATTGCTCTCAGTTTTACCCATCTCCCGTGTTTTCACTCAGATTGTACTTCCCTGCCTGTTCCTGGGAATGCACCAGAGGCTTTGCCTAATGGACCACATTCATCGTTTCTTCCTCCACTAGACTAAATACCCTGGAAAGGAGGGAAATTAGATCACCCTGATATAATTTGTTCCTGGTTGTGTTGGCTGGTTTTTATCCTTTATTTTTATCATATTATTGGTACTTACAAATGGATTGTTCAATAATTTGTTTCAAAATTTTTCAAGGAACTGAAGCCAGCTTGGCTGATCTGTAACTCCCCAAACTCTTAATTTCCTTTATTTATGTATTTTTATTTTTCACAGAAAAAGGGCTTTTTCTGCACTTCCCCAGGATCCCCTAAGCCTTCAAAATTTGTCACAATCTGCTGCTAATTGTTCAGAGGTTGCTTACATTTTCCAGGGTGATTTCTCTTGACCCCTGACTACTCAATGCACTGAGCTTCTCTGGCTAATGGTGATTCTCTGAGCACTGGTTACAGGCTTGCACTGTGCAGCCACAGTGAGGAAGTCACTGTTTGTGCCTCCGTGTCATCCCTTTGGTTCTTTCCATCACAAGACACGAATGCTGACTCTTTTTTTTTTTTTCATGGCACTTCCAGTATATTTCTGGAACTTATTTCCTTTTCTTTTATGCCCCTCACTGGCTGTAACTCTCTCTGCTCCTTACCCTTTCTCGTTCTGCCCCCATATGCTTGAGCTTTCCCTTTATACTCATCCTTATACCCTCATTCCCATTTTTATAGGATTCCTTTTTGATTTTCAGGACACGAAAGTGCTCCTGATGCAGCAATATTGGCCTTTTACTGTTGTCCTGTGGTTCCTCTGCAGCAGGAAGTTTAGCAGCTGTGCACCTCATATACTCTCTTTTAGTAACTTCCCCCAGTCCAGTATTTCTGATTTTTTTCCTGGGATGCCCTCCTGAGGGATGTTGCTAGTGGAAAAGCATCCCCCCCGGGTTTGTTCTGTTCATGTTTGTGCATCCACCTGTCTTTTTTTGGATTCTCTCTTTTAATTTCAAAACTGATGAACTGCTGTTCGTGATGGCTCTGCCCCACAGACCCGACTGGTCCTTGCATACTGGTCAGAGGATGGAAGAGCTGCCCCCACCCTACCACCCCAGAACAGCACTTTGGAATAAAAAAGTATCCAGAGAACTTTCCAAATGATCTTTGGGTGGGCTATGTCCTCCTGCACTTGTTTGTGTGATGGAATGTCAAAATGGGATGATTTAGACATAAAAAATTGCTGTTTATTCAGCCAAATACTTGGTGAATGGAGCCTTAACTTGAGAATAATTGCAGATAAAATGAAGCTGTATTTTTGATGAATAAATTGTTCTTCTTTCAAATGTATTCAATTTGAGGTTTAGTGCCATGATAAATCTTCACTAACTTCTCTTCCTGAGAGAAGCAGCAGCAGGGAGGGAACGTGCCCAGCCCGATGCAGGACAGATGGTCCAAGCAGTGATCCCCCAGGGAAGTGGAGCCTCCTCCCTCTGGAGGGAGTGACGGGGACCTGCCAGGTCTGAGCCTGAACGTGTAGTGGGAAGGGGGAGTGGGAGAGCAGGAGCGGTGGGTAAAAGAGTGGTTATCACCACAGGAAATGTGTCCAAAATGCCACACTTGTTCTCTAGCCAGAGTCAGTCTGTCCACTCGTCCCTTTATCCATCCATCCATCCATCCATCCATCCATCCATCCATCCATCCATCCATCCATCCATCCATCCATCCATCCATGAACTGGGTTTTCATGGCCAGGTTTTGGTAGCAGGGAGGCTCCAGGGTTAGCTGCTGTGACATGTCCCCCCTGTCCAGCAGAGCCAATTCCAGCTGGCTCCAGGATGGACCCACCACTGGCCAAGGCCGAGCCCAGTGGCAACAGTGGTAGCAGGACTTGTGACCGTGTGGGTGACCCACATGGGAGCAGCCTGAAGGACTGACCCTGTGGGGGGACCCATGCTGGAGCAGGGGAGGAGTGAGGGGAGGAAGCAGTGGCAGAGACAACATATGGTGGAGACCACAACCCTGTCCCCATGCACTGCTGAGGAGAAACAGGTATAGAAATCAGGAGTGAAGTTGAGCCCAGGAAGAAAGGAGGGGTGGGTGGAAGGTTTAAGATTTGGGTTTATTTCTTATTGTCCTACTCTGATTTGATTTGCGATAAATCATATTTTCCCCAGTCAAGTCTGTTTTGCCTGTGATGGTAATGGATGGGTGATCTCTCCCTTATCTTAATCCAAAAGCCTTTTGTTACATTTCCTGTCCTCTGTCCAGCTGAGGAGGGCAGTGATGGAGAGACTTTGGTGGGCACCTGGTGTCCAGCCAGAGCCAACCCACCACGATCTGCTGCCTATAACAGTGGGAAGTGGGAAAAGCGACTGTGTATCCTGAAAAACCCTTGGAGCCAAGGAGGCAGGGGTGCACAGTCCAAAGCAGATCTGAAGGGGCTGTGGAAGCCTGGAGAGGCCACAGCTGCAGCCCCATGCAGCAGCCAGGGGAAGGTCAGCAGGAGGCTGGGATGGGGACAAGGACTCAGCCATGGGCTGCGAGGTGGAAGGAAGCAAGAAACTGTGGGCAGTCAGAAGCACCAGAAGACAATTTCCCATCCCAAAATGTGAAACCATGTTCTGTGTCATTTTGTGCAAATTTTTTCTGGAAGTTTGTGGCCTCTGCAATCGATACTTAATGAATACCTCAGGAAACATGGTTGTAGTAGCCCGCTGCCTACAAGAACATCATCACCAGGCCTGCCATGTCCTTAGGGCAGGCTAGGAAGGTTCTCCCAGCACAACCTTTTTCACTACATGTCTTGGTTGGTTCTGCCCATCATCTGTGACCACTGGATCAGGACTGGGAAGCAATGGCCAGTCCTCATGGGGCCCATGCCAGCCCAGAGGGATGCTGGAGGAGCCTCTGCCCTGCTGGGAGAGGTGGCAATGCCCATCATTGTGAGCTGTCCTTCTGTCCTGCCCCTCACATCTCTGCCAAGGTCTGAGAGAAGAGCAGGCTCTGCCCTTTGTCTGGCACAGACTGGACAATGTGGGACCCAGGGCCACAAGCATGGACCTGTCTGGGGGCATCTGCTGTTTGTGCCACCAGGCAGGGCAGAGCTGGCCCCTGACCCAGCGGGCTGCAAGGGCTGCCCAGTCCTGCCCTGGGAACAGCACTGGCTCGGAGGGCCACTGTCACACATGTGACACACGTCACATATGTGACCTCAAAAGGGAAATGCTAAGCTGCTCTGCTTTGGGAGAAGCTTAGCACTTAAAGCTGATTTCAACAGCTTTTGCCTAAAGTTTTAAGACCCATCACTAATCAGCAGCTGGTTTATGGCTGTTGTAAAAGATCAGAAAAAAATAAAGAAATCTCCCAAAGTTGGGGGAGTGCTTCCCAGCTCCCACATCCATCACGGCTGTGCCGACATTTACGAGCACAGGGAGCCATAAATCCACTCGGGGCCGACATCGGCCTGGGACTCAGTGCTGAAGGGGAAGTGTTGTGTCTGAATCTGTGTCCTGCCCTGGGAGAAACTTCATTAATGCTTTGCACAGTGAGACAGATGCATCCAAGCCCTGGGACATTCATCCCCAGATTTTGCAGGCTCTCCTGCCCACTCCTGCCACATCCTGGCACTCCTGGTGTGTGGTTTTATGCTCCCTGCCTCCTCCTGGGGCAGAAGATCCAGGTGTTTTGTTGGGAGGGGGAACAGAAGGTGGCATTTTGCTGTGATTTTGGTTATTCTCCTGCCTCCTCTGGTTTGTGGAGCAGTTCTGGTGCAAACTACTTCTCTCCTCAGACTTGGAATTGAATAGAAGAATTTGGTCCAGGTGGGTCCTTGGTCCACCACAGATGCATCATTTGATGGACAGAGCTTCTCTGCCTCAGGTTCTGGGATGCTCTGGGCCATGGGGAAAATCACCTTCAAGGGATGGCCATCGTCTGAAGTGTCTCTTTTCAGACTACAAGCACTTCTGCGGGTAGCAGGTGCAGACACTGCTGCCACAGGATCCCTCTGGGGAAGGCTCACGGCCATGCACTCCAGGCTTGTGGTAAAATTCAGCCCAAGGGGAGGGTGTTGTGGGCAGCACAAGTGTCCTGGCTCCTGTCTTTGGGCATAGCTGGGACCTCCTGCAGCAGTGGGAGTTGCAGCTGGGAGTGGAGGAGCTGGAGTGATCTTATCCAGCCCCTAGTGCTGGGGCTGGACATGTCTGTGGGTCTGCTCAGCCTGGTGCAAACCTGAGCTGAGCCTGTTGGCAGCAGAGACCAGAGCCAGCCACCTCCCCTGGTGCTAGCAGCTGTCCCAGAGCACTCTGTGTGTGCACAGACCTTGTGCACGGTAGTTATCACCTGCCCTGGCCAAGCCTCCTCTCCTCAGAGTGCAGCACCTTGGTCCTTTCCCTGTCAGCCACGGAGCAGAAGCAGGAATGAGCATGGGGCAGATGAAGTGAGGAGAAGGCAAGGGAATGTTCCATCCCCAGCCTGGTGAGCACAAGCAGAATAAGGCACCTGTGGAAGCCAGTGATGTGTGGCAAGGATGCCTTGGCCACTATCAAGGCCATGTGCTCGCTCAGCCACCAGCTCTAGCAGCCCTGCTTCCAGGGCAGGACCTCACTCCATTGCCTTGGAAAATATTTTCTTTGCAAACCTAAGGAAACTATGCGTGTGTGTGTGTATGCAGGGGAGAGGCCTGAGATGTCCCCAGCCACTGCCTTGCTCCGCTTACACATAAATTGACATCTTGTAGGAAAGCTGTCCAGAATACTGAGTAATTATAGCTCACCCTGAATCACAGACGAATCTGGGCACAGCAGCTCTCTTACAAATCACTGCAAAGGTCTTACAGATTACACCCTTCTTTCCCCCCATTAAAGGGCTGCATTTGTGCTGTAAACAGTAAAAATAGCAAGTGTTGTTATTAATGAGGATGTGCCACAGCTGCTGACTCGGAGGCACAGCTCGTTTCCATATGACCATTACAGTTGAAGGACAAATATTTTATGTTTCTCACAGTTATTGTTCATCAAATGTTTATGAAAATGCATAATGACTGCGTATGATGAGCGTGCTTTTCAGTAACGGGAGTGAGGTGAGGACCCGTGTGAATTTCCAATCCTAATATGTAAGACCATTAAATTAATAGCTTAATTACATGATAAATTTCAAAACATTTTCTAGAATGCATTTTATTTTTATTTAACCTAATAACATGTTTAGCTGCAAGTCTTTCTGGGATTCATGTAATAAGCCCGCAGCAGTGGTGATGCTTCCCTGAGTCTCGGTTTGTATTTTTATTGCCATTCTGGAGGGTGCTGAGGGTGGGGTCCTGCTTCTGTGTGGTCCCACGGCACACAGGACGCTGGGGGTGTGTGATCACAGACAGGCTCTGAGAGGGCTCTGAATTCCTGCTCCCAGAAATGCTGAATGCATGATGGTGCTGATCTCTATTGAGCAGGACCTGAGTGGGTTTATTCTCCCACTCACACACTCTGAGGTGCTCCCTGCCAGCTCAGGGCCCTGCACAGGCTGTGCAAGTGAGATTCAATAACGCATCTTTCAAGCAAGCAATTGCTGTTAATTACCTTCCCTTCCTCACTGCAGCTGTCCAGCTTTGTGCCAAGTCCCTGTGGTGCCATTCCCAGCTCTGAGTGGGTGACTAGATCCTCTGGCTGAGGACAGCATCTCCACTTTGTCAGGGCTGTTGATGAAATGAGAGCTGCAGGAAGGGCAGAGTGGCAGGAAAAGCTGCCTTGGCCCGGGCAGTGAGGGGCAGGTGCCCCAGTGAGCTACCTGCTGAGCAGGAGCCCTTGCTTTGGGAGAGCGGCGCTGGTGAGAGACAGGAATTTGTGTGAGAGCAGCACATAGAGAAGAGCCCGTGGTACGAACGGTCAATAGGATGAATCAGACCAGAAATAAAAGATGGGCATGAACAGCTTAATTAAGGATCTATCAGATTTGGTGTCACTGACAATGTCCTCCCAAGGAGCTGTCGGGAAGCCTTGGGTCTCTGCCCCACTGTGCCTTGAGGTCAGTGGAGAGGGGGGCTGAGAGATGCTGTGAGCTAAATCCTGCAGGTTTGAGGTGTGTGGGGACTGCTGGGGCTGTGATCCTTCCTCCACATCTCCTTCCCTTGGCCCTGCCCATGTCCTCATACCCTTGAAGCCATGTGTCCCTGTGCACCTCCAGTTCCTCCTGCACATCCCTCGTGGTGCCTGCTCACCCCAAAAAACAGTGCTCACACCATGGCCCAAGAAAACTCTCTGGGAATGGTCTTGTAGCAGTTTTGGGAGCAGGCAGGGGTGTGCCATCACTATCCTCTCATGGATGGGCTCCGGGCTTGGCCTGTGCCCATCGCTTTGGAAAATTGGGGCAATTTCTCTCCAAATCCATGAGAGAAACTAGCAGTTGGGGTATTTTCTGTTCCTTTTCTGGCTAAACTATCAGTGGAAATGTCCCTGCATGCAGTTAATGTATCAGACAGGGAGATTTGAGGCTTGTGCTACTCAGCAGATCTGCTGAGAACTATCAGCTACGGGTATATCAGTAACAACCAATGCCCCACAACAGCAGCAGGGCCTTGTAGCAGCTTCTGAGAGGCATCATGCAATTAGCTGAAACTTCTGTAAATTATAAATATATGATTAGAGTCTGTCTAACGAGTTATAGTGGTGGACAGATATGTGTGTGCACAGTTCCTGGGCACAAACTCCTCCCTGGCTGAGAGCAGCACTTTCCAGCAGTGTTGCAGCATTTATGTCCCACTTAATATTCCGCTTGCAAAAAGGTGTTTTATTAAATGACAATTTGAAACTTAATTGTATTAATTTTCCATTGATTGCATATCTAATTCTAAATGAACTCACTGGCAACTCACTTCTGTGCTGCACATTGAATTAATCTCAACAGTTGATATAGTTGCAAACACAATGTGGAAGGAGTCACAGGCTTGTCACCTGCCTGTCATCCACTCCTGCAGGTGCTGAATACTCACCCTTTGCAGCCAAAGAACAGGGACAAGGCTTTTGCTCTGCAGGGCAGGATGCTCTCAGGGGTTTCCATCCAGTCAGGGCTCTTGGCCTGACCTTGGCTCTTTGCTCTTGGCTGTTGGTCCTCTGCTTGCTGAGATCCTGTTGCAAGCTCATGAGTCATGCCAGACATGCCAGGCTGACCACAAATAGTCACCCTCAGCAGGTATGGGTGTCTCAGAGCTGATGTACACGGCCCCATGATTGCTCATGGCCGAGCCCCTAAAGGAGCAAGATTACTCTGCTCTTGCTTGGAAGAAAGAAGTGCCGCTGGCCGGAGCCTTGTTTGTGTCCCTGGATTTCTCTTCTGTTCTTTACAATGGGGCTGTAGCTCTCTGTCCATGGCCACCACTAGCCTTGAGCCCTTCCAGGCCCTTCTGCCCTGGTGGTACCCCCATGTATCCAAGCACCGGGGTGCACAGTGCCTGTACAGGCGGGTGCCCACCCCAGGGGTGCACAGAAGGGTGGGATGGACTGTGAAGACCCGATGAAGTGACCACAGCTCCTCTGCCATCAGCCACAGCCGCTGCTCCCACCTTGGTGGGTCCTTCTATGCCATCTGCCCCTGACTAGGATTGTCCTTGTCACCAGGAGCTGTGCTGGATCAGTGACCCTGCCTGGTGAACTGGACTCTCTGGGGTAAGATCCATGATATGGGAGGATCCATGACATAGCTGAAATTCCCTCATGCAAGCACAAGAATGAGCCCAGATGTTTCTCCAAACAGTCTTTGAGGTGTGGGAGATGCTGTGCAGTCCCTGCCACTCAATACTCTTATGTCCCCTGATGCTGGATCCAGAAGATGAGCTGAAGAACATCACCAACATCTTCTTCATCCCTATTCCATCCAGGGGCTACTCCAGATGCTCCTGTGACTGGAAAAAGGAGAGGTTCCCCAGAAGAACCATTTGCAGGTGCCAAGCAAGGACCTTGCTGAGTCCATGAACATCACCATGGGTTGTTCTCAGTGCTCTGCTGCCCTGGACCCTCCCCAGCCCCAAATCCTTGTCCTCCTAATGAAAACGAAGAGTGCATCTCACTTAGGAACACTCATGCGCTGCTTCCCACTCCCACAGAAGCTTCTCCAAACACACCAGGTATGAGAAGACGCATGGGCAGGTCCCCAGTCCCAGTTTCCTGGATGGGTAGGGTGGTGGTGGGAGCCTGCAGGGAAGGTGTGAGCTGTCTAGTGGCCAGAATGGGGGTGGTGGCCCTTCCCTTCAAAGGGACATGGGACACCATTGGCTGGGGGACTGGGGGATAACAGCCTGTGTGCAGAGCCGGCACATAGAGGGGTCTCTGGGGTGCAGGGGTGGGTACTCTCAGCCCTATGGACTGGAATGGCCACAGGAGCTGGGCAATGTCCTTGCCCCAGGCACCATGTTCCTGCTCCTGCTGCACCCAAGCTCAGCATCTCTGCTGAACACGGCAATTGTCACTTTTATAGGCACTACAGCAGCCATTGCTTTATTCAAATGGAGGCTTCTTACGGTTTAGTATCATTAAATACAGATGCAACTTGTGTTCCTAAAGCCATAATGCCCCTTCCAGTTACTGCCTCACAATTAACTGGGCTATAAAGCTTTCAAACATATTGCAGGCACTAATTCAACTGGATGGTGAAGAAACACGGTTTTATTGGGCAATTACAGTGCTTGGAACATATTCTAGTCTGCACGGTACCTTCCCAATAGGAACAGGGGCTGCCAGGCCATGTCACTGAGAAAGGTCCAAAGGTGGTATCCAAATGGCCACATCTCCAGGCTGCAGGGATGGTTTTATTTACGTCTTAATAAAAAGCTCTCCAGGAGTGATGAGAGCTCCACAATCTGTGCAAGTTGTGCTGGACCATCCCCTCTGCACCTCTGTTCTGCTGCTACCCAGCCACCCCCACACCGCTGCTGCTGCTGCTGCTGCTGCTGCTACTGCTACTGCTAATCTGCTCATCCTGCTGCTCACAGTTCAGCTTCAGATTCCTGGGCTATGCCCTCTACACTCAGCCCACAGCCGGTGTTTTGGTCTCTGGAGAGCTGGGTGGAGAATCTCTCCATCCTCCTGCTCCTGCTGTGCTCTAGGGGTGCTCAGGTTTCTGGGAAGGAGGAGCAGTGGGGACACAGCAGCTCTCTGGGTCTTGGTCTCATGTGTGGGGTCCTGTTCCTTCAGCAGGGTCCTGTCCTGGCTCCAGGGTTCACTGGAAATGGGTGAAAAAAGATGCTGAGCAGGGTAGTCCTGGGCTGCCAGGAGAGTAGGAGAGTCTGGGAAGCTGTGAGGGGCCCTGGCACCATTGCTCTGATGGCTCCCAGGTAGGAGAGGGTCCTTATCTCCTGATGTACCTGCAGACTGCCCCAGGGACAGATCCCTCGTGCCTTTGCTCCTGACATGGCAGACACATGAATGACATGACATGGCATGATGTGACATGCACCAGGCATGTGGGCAGGTGGGTGGGCAGGACATGAGAGCAGGCACGAGTTTCTCCAACTACACCAAGTGCAGGGCTCTCTCTGGGGAACATCCTCCCACCCTTCTCATCCCTGCAGGCCCTTGGAAAGGCGAATCTAAACACTGTGAGCTAAATGCCACATGGGATGGGACTGGGCAGGAAAGAGGGGCAAAGGCAGGTGACCGTGTCCGTTCAGCCCATTCAGCCTGCCCTGCTCTGGGGCTGTGCTGAAGCCATGTGGCTTTGCTGATGACTCTCATCTGCTGGAGCTGTCACAGGGTGTCAGCTGGGAGCTGATGGGGCAGCTGGGACACAGGTGACAGTACAGAGAGGGGCTGGCTGCTCTTCCTGTACTGTCACAGCTGCTGGTCCCAGTTGCAGCCAGAGAAGCATCAGGGAAAAGTTGCTTTTTGGTTCTTTGCAAGGTCAAGCAAGACACTGTTAATTTCCTAGGAAACTCCCTGGCTGGCAGAAATGGTACAAAGCCAAATGGACAGACATGGGTGCGAGCACCCATTGTGCTCCCATGGAGACTTTCCTGGAAGAGGCACAACACTGAGAATTCCCTGTGCCATTCAAGGATGAAGCCCTCAGTCTGGGGCAGGAGGCTAAACCACTCACTCACTGACTGACCCCCTTGCGGCCCCCCTGCCTTGGCAATGACCTTGCTCTTGCTTGGCAAGAGCCTTTTCCTGCCTCTTCTCCAGAGATGTTTTCTCTGTGGTGTCCAACCCCCCCATGGAACATAAATCCACTCCCACCCTGGTGCTGGCTGTGCCTCGAGATGGCAGTGGCTGACTTTTGCTGCTGGTGGCCATGGATGATGCAGGCAACCTTGCTGGGAGCAGTGAGGGGACAATCTGTCTGGAGAGTGATTATCTCCTCTCTTCCCAGAAAAGGGGGCATTTTCTCAGTGCGGAGAAGGCAGCGGACACTCCTCACTCCCAGCAGCCTGTGCTGGTGCCAGCTCAGCCCTCCCAGTGTCCTCAGGTGGGAGCAGAGGCCTTTTGTACATCTACAGCCATCCAGTCCCTGAGCTCCTGGGGCTGTGTGAGAGCAGGACGGATAGCAGCTGGGCAATTCTTCCCTGTCCCAGGGTCAAGGATGCTCTGTGCCACAGAACAGCTTGAGTGTTCTGTGGGTGGAGCCTGTTCAGAATCTCCTTGATAAAGCTGTGCCAAAGGTAGCAAATACTTGAACATTCCCAGGGTGCAGGTGTGGTGCCCTTGTCTCCATCCTCCTGGCCATTCCCAGCACAGTGCATTGCCATCCTGCACGAAATGATGTCTCCTATGAGGACGGCTCAAGGGAAGAAGTGAAAGAACTGCTCCCATGTCACCTGTAGTGACCTCTGATTACTGGCAGTGACCTCTGCCAGTGCAGGGCCCAGGGAATAATCCCCTCCAGGGACATGCTCATGCACAAAACATGCTTCAGCCTGTTTGCAGTGTGGAAGCCCTGGTGATATGAGGTGGGGATGCTCAGCAGGCCTCAAAGGGAAAACGTTCACTGCTGAGGAAGGGAAAAGCACCCTGGGTGAGTCTGAGCTGGGGAGGTTTTCCTGGTCATCCCCGAAGGTCACCCACAGCAACAGCACAGGTGGCATGGCCAGGAACAGCTGGAGGGCTGGGAACAAATGCTGGTGCCAGCAGGGCTGTGTGACACTTCTGAGCCCAAAAGCAAGCAGGAACATAGAAGTGGGGCTTTGATTTGGGAATTTCTTTGGAGTCAATGACCACATTCATGAAAAAAATTGGAGTCAGATACTCCCTCTTGAAACTGATACATGGCCCATACTGGGAGTAAGAGCTGACTATATCAATATTCCTTTTTATTTTTTCCCCCATTTTGGAAATGAAGAAGATTTGTTAAGTCTTGAAGGAAAATGTGCTATAATAGCAGATTTTTGTCTCCCTGTTTATCCTTGATATGACTGCTGCTTTCATGGTATTACCTTCAAGAAATGACTTCTCATTTATACTTTTCTCTCTGGAGAGGAAGCTCATATCCCTCACAAATGGGCAAACTAATTAGAGAAGTAATTCAGCAGTTCCCTGATAGGTCAGATACAGGAAGTAAATATAGAGGTTAGTGCATTATTATGACAGTGGTTTTTGCCCCTTTAGTGAGTTGTCATGAAAACGTGTTGTATTAATAGAAGATTAATTGTATCCCCCAGTGGTGGAGCAGAGGGGCTGTAGCCACACAGGGAGTGCTGACCCAGCCTCCCAGATCCTCCCCTGCAGCCCTGGAGAACACCACTGCAAGGGCCCCAAGGGTGGGCAGCAAAGCCTGCTTGAGAAGAGATGTGGAATCATGGAATTATACATTCCTTAAGGTTGGAAAAGCCCTTTAAGATCAACCATTGAGTCCAACCGTTAACCTAGCACCACTGTGTTCACCATTGACCCATGTTCCCAAGTGCCACATCTATATATCTTGTAAATCCCTCCTGGGATGGGCACTCCGGCACAGCCCTGGGCACCTGTGCTTCCCACCTGGGAAGCCTTTTAGTGGAGAAATTTTTCCAATATCCAGTCTAACACAATCTAATCCCTGGCCCAGCCTGAGGCCGTTCCTTCTCCTCCTGTCCCTGTTCCCTGGGAGCAGAGCCCGACCCCCCCGGCTGCCCCCTCCTGTCAGGGAGTTGTGCAGAGCCACAAGGTCCCCCCCTGAGCCTCCTCTTCTCCAGGCTGAGCCCCTTTCCCAGCTCCCTCAGCTGCTCCTGGGGCTCCAGCCCCTTCCCCAGCTCTGTTGACTTCTCTGGACACATGAGCAACATGAACAACATGAGCAATGCAGATGAGCACGTGGATATTCCCTTCCCCCAAACTTTTGCAAAGGGTGCAGCTGATACACAAAGAAGGAAAAGCAAAGCCCCATTTCACCAGCTATGAGCCTACTTGAGATCTTCAAACATCTGCTGGGGTTAGGCACATCCCAGGCAAGGCTCCACCAAACAGCAACTGTGGGCACTGTCTCCCACAGCTCTGCATCCGGAAGGATGCACTGGCACCTCATTACTTGCCTATAATTTCTCTTTCCTTGAGTGTGTCTGCCTGGGAGTGGGCTGAGAAGGCTTTCAGAGCTGGTGTGGTGTTCAGAGGCTCATTAGTGGTTTTGTGCTGCCTGTGATCTTCCAGTTGAAAGCCCAGTGTTGGTAAGTCCCCACACAGCCCTGAGCCCAAGGGGCAGGAGCAGGAGCAGCTTCCTGTGACAGCATCCTATGGGTGGGAAGGCAAGAAGTCCCGCCACGGCAGCCCCGGAGCTGTAGCCCGGTAGGGCCAGCAAGGGACACCTGCATTGTAGCTATTTACTGCTTGCAAATCAGCCACAGCCTCGGAAACGTTCACAGGAACAACTCCAAGTAACAAATCCATTTGAGAAAGCCACAATCTGCTCATGGCTAATTCGAGAACAGAAAGAAAGGAGGGCTGGGGCATGTGATGAATTATTCACAGGATGCCGAGCGGGTGCAGGAGGCCCATGGTACAGCGGGGTGATGCATCCATGGCTTGGGCTTTGCAGCTTCAGGTGGGGTGTAGCCTGAACTGCCCCCAGGTCTGGAAGCAAATTGCTGTCCTTGTTCTTGAAACGGGGAGAAGCAAGTGAAAAATTGGGCTGGCAAAGGCAAGATTGGGCCATGAGGTGCCTCTGTGTGTGCACACAAATGACTGCAGTCAGCAGGGAGGTTACACCTGGGGGAGAATGGACAATGTGCTTTAGGTGCTCCTGAACTGGGAAAAAACCCTGCCCCGAACACAAGAGTGGCTGAGCAACCGCCTGGGAGAGCAGGTTGTACAGCAGATGGGTGTGCCATGGTCTCAACAGGTCTTGGTAGTGCTGGTGGTGCACCTGTGACCTGCCTGGCCAGGATAATTGTGGACATGGAATTGTCTAAATGCAGCTCCAGAACTACATGGGAGACAAAAAGCAGGAGTGAGAAAGGGGGACAGTGCAGGAGGTCACAGGTGGGACTGACAGCTGACAGGGATGCTGGAGGTTGAGGTGCAGCTGGGCTGGAGGCAAGGAAGGAGGGGGAGGAATGTGTAGGGGAGGCCGAGGGGCCAAGGTTTTTGACCTGTTTGGTAAACCTGGCTCAGGGAGCCGTAGCCATAGGCAGCAGACTGTTCAAATGGACACTTCTTTTTTCATGGGATTGGGCACAACAATGGTCCAGACTGTCCCACAAAGGGGTCACCCACAGGGCTAGAGGCTTCTGGGTCATCATGCACCTGCCTGGCTGGGAAACTCTCCTGGAGCTGGGGCAGAAAAGGTCAGCTGCTCCCCAGTGGTCCTGAAAGACTCAGGATCTCCTCAAACTGGAAATCAGCAGGGGCAAATATAACCTTGGGCACAGAGCAAATTGGGAAGTTAGACACCACCAGTACCTGTCTGGCCAGTGCTGCTGGGGGGCTTAGTGCTAGAAGAGGAAAATGAGATCAGCCAGCACTGAGAACAAACATTTTTGGACAGAAGTGACAAGAAAAACAAATCCTTAAGCTAAAGATAGTCCAGGTGAAGCAATAAAGTGTCATTTTCTCATGTAAGAAGTTTTTAAAGAATCTGCATGTTTCCTGTGGATGAGACAGAATGGGAAAGAGGGTGATCTCTCTCCAGCTCTGTGCTTTGAGCACCCGCCTCCTACAAACGCCCTCTCTGTCCTCCAGCCCCTATGCACTGGATTTGGCTCTTCCCTTTCTTTCTGAAGGGCAGTGCCAGTCGGGGGCAGTTTTCTTGCCACAGGGCTCAGGAACGGGAGCCTCCATTAACATGCCCCATGCCTGTGGCAGGAGGCGCTGGCCCTGTCTGACCCTGCTGTTTGTCACGGCTTTGTCATTTAATTTGAATTTATTGATTTGTTTGTCACAGTCCGGGATCAATCACTGCAGTGATCGGGATCCATAGCTCGGGAGGTGCTGCTGACCTGCTCCTCCTGCTCCTCCTGCTCCTCCTGGCCAGCCTGGAGCAAGCCTCAGAGCCCCAGAGCCTGTGGATGGGTGTGAGGAGACTGGGAACTGCCACCCACACCACCCACACTGCCAGGCTGTGTCTCTGGGAGGGATTGGGTGACAATGTCCTCTGCAAGCATGTGAGGAAGGCAGCCAAGCAGTGACTAATTAATAAGTGATACTTGCAGGCAGAGCTCTGATGTCTAAAAGCACTTTTGTATCTCAGCAGCATTTTCTGAGTGATGGAGGGAGCATTAGGGTAGGCAGTGCTCCATGAAATGGACCTTCCCAGCATAGGAGCAGTCCTGTTGTGGGGACAGACATCTCCCATCAGAGAAAGTGCTCACATGAGCTTGGGACACTCCGGGAAGGTGGGAAACATGGTCCTCCTGCAGGGCTGAAGGGAGCTCCTGCTGTAGGTTTGCTGTGCGGGTGGGGAGGCCCTGGCACAAGTTGCCCAGAGAAGCTGTGGCTGCCCCATCCTCGGAGCTTGGCTGCCCCAACCCGGGCCAGGTTGGATGGGGCTCGGAGCAACCTGGGATAGTGGAAGGTGTCCCTGCCCAAGGCAGGGGGTCAGACTAGGCCTTTAAAGGCCCCTTTCAACCCAAAACACTCTGTGGTTCTGCTGGAGCTGCTGGGCTTGGCTGTGAGCAGTAATGCAAAAGGATCTGCCAGGGGCTCATCCCTTGTGCCACATGGCTTTGTCATCATTTGCTTCCAAGTCTCTGCTCTCCAAACCTCCAGCTAGATGGAGTCTGTGACCCAAAACCCAGCGTGAGCCTGGCCCCAGCAGCAGGCTGGGTGTGTCCATGGCACTCAGAACCCTTCTTGCCCTGGTCACTCTGTAGGTGTTGTACATGAGGGGTCAATGTGTTGGATTCTGATCACCACACCCCTCAGAGCATGGTCCTGCTGGATCCCTTCACCTCCAGGATGAAGGGGACATGGCCAGATGCTGCAGGAGAAGGTACAGCACCAGGAGTTGCATGTGAGGGATAATTCTGGTTTCTGAGAGCTGGAGACTGGCTTCCTCCCAAGGTACCCGGCAGAGTCTCTGCCAGACTTGCTGCTGTGCTCAGTAGCACGTGAATAATCTTGTTACCAGTGTAGATGTACAAGACCTGCTTCTGTCTTGCTAAATTCTGAGACTAAAGTGTCTTCAGGTACTGGGAGGCCCACAGGCACCTTCTGCAAGAAGATGTTTCCTCTCCCCATGGGAGCTGCTTCTTTCCAGATTCACTGGGTGTCCTTGGATTTTGAGGCAGGGAGAACAGATGCTGCGAGTCACTCTTTTCTAGATCATTTATCACATCATCGGGCCCCTCTGGCCTGTGCCTTCTCCAAAAAGCACGCACAGGCTGTCTGACCTCTCTGCACGGCTGAGCTGCTCCAGGCCCCAGGCTCTGCCTGACATTCTCCAGGAGGAGTTCAGCTCTGCCACTTTCTCCTAGTGGCTCCATTTTCCTGGTTTAAACCACATCATCAGCACAATCTCAGATTTCAACCATCTGCATTTGCCCTCAGACCATGGAGGGGCATCACACACAGATTCCTTCACGGCAGGTGCCCTTGGACTCCTGATTTCTGGGTAGGGTTGTCTTGAGGCTATGCACCCCTTCCACCCCATCAGTGCACCATCATGCTCAGTTTGCATGGCTGGAACACCCCCAGGGAAGCTCAAGCTCCTTGGGCAGGACAGGACACCTGGACGGGCTGCTGCTTGTGGGCAGCACCAGGTTTTGTCCCAGGGTGATGCTGCTGGAGGTGCTGTTCCACAGGGAGGTGGGGACCAGCTCCCACCCTTGCTGGGAAAGCTGGGCACATGGAGAGCAGGGACGCCTGTGGCACATCAGCGCTGCTCCTGAAGGAGGCTGCAGCAGAGGGATTTTGCTGAATGCTCACCATTTGCTGTGGGAGAGAAGGCTGCTGGGAGCTAAAAACACAGAAAGTGCTCTGATAGCTGAGCTTTCTGCAAATATTTGGTGAGTGCATTTGACTCCCTGCAAACAGGGACCACCAGACCGCCCTGTCCATAATGGAGAGATTGTTTTCCAGGTTGTCAGGGGAATTCTGGTTGTCGTCTCCATCTGGAGCTGTTTTCAATCTCGAGCTCATGGCCTCAGCTCACATCTATTTTGGTCTTGACCCAGCCTTGGGCTGACCCAGCAGATGGGAAGTTCCAATCACAAGAGAGGGAAGCTTCCTGTACCCTCCTGGCCAGGAGCTGGGATGCAGCAATTTCTGATGGACTATTCTAGCGGTCTGTCTGGTGACAGGGACACCCATTACTGTCCTTTGCTGTGATATAAGTCCAGGCTGGTCCAGAAGGGAGTCCAGGGCAGGGCATGGCATGCAGAGCACGTGGACACAGGGGCTTGTGTGCCATTATGAGACCCCTTAGGTCTATTCTAGTCCTTGCTCAATCTTTGCTCAAATGACTCTTCTCCAGCATCATCCTGGCTGTGAGGAGAGCTGCTTCCAGAGCTACACATCCTGCTGCCCCTCACCTCTCTCAGGCTGTTTCTCCTGCCCTCCTGTTAGTCCAGCTGGTGTCTCATGTGATGGCCTTCAGGGCAGAGAGCTGGGCTGGTCTCAGAGGTCCTGCTGCTCTCAGGCTCTGCCGACCTCTCCCTCTGCTTCTGACCTGATGGATCCCTGATCCAGGCTCTCACCCTGGGATGCAGCCTGGCTCCAGAGGGGCTTTCCCACTGATGCCACATCCAGAAATGGCAGCATTAAGCTTTGCTGTCCTATGACAAATTCATTTAATTGATTGCGGTTTCTGCTGACAGCTGGGGTGCAGCAGGCTCTGGAGTCACGGCCCCACCTGCAGATGCTCTGAGTGCAGGGGCAGCCCCTCCCTGGGGAGAGTTGGGTGACAAGTCCTCTGCTCAGCTGCCACTGCCCGCAGCAAGTGCCTGAGGAGGCTGCCCATCTGCTTGCTGGTAGACTTGCCTGAGTGCATCTGCACAAGATGCGTTATTTTCTTGGAGAAAAATGCAATTATGAATGGGACTTCGGCCTCTAAGGTGTGGTGAATGGTCATTTCTTTAAGGGATATGGGGGTTTCCCTAAGGAGTTTGTCCTGGAGGAGAGCTGAGGTTTTGCTAGGCAAGGATCCTTGTAAGCAAAGTGTTCCAAGCAGGGGACACACAAGTTCAAGTGAGGATCCTTGTGACTTCCTGGTCTCCAGCAAGTCACAGCCCATTGCAATTCACCCACTCAGGCCTCCTACAGAGTCGTGTCACTCACTTTCAGTTCAAGCATCCCCAGGACAGCATCTTTCCCCAGGAGAGGTGGAGACCTGAGGAAGCTCCTGCTTCCCTTTCCCACTCACTGGGACATTTCCCTGCTAGTTAAACCTCCTTCCAGCACAAAGTATCTCCTCCACGTGAAGGTGTTTGTATGGGATGACTGAGCCAGCTCGCAGACTTTCTATTTGTCAAGACAGACATGTGGAGCTCTTTCGAGTCCCGCATTTCCCGTCCCTGTCACCCCCAAATGCCGTGGCTCTGCACAGCCAGGCTGGGCTCAGCACACACAAAGGTGACATTACTGCCCTCCTCCCTCTGTCCCCAGTCCACACGCTCACAATGACCTGCAGAGCCCATGTCCAGCCCTTTAGGGCTCCTTGATGAAGCACTGGGCTGTAACACAACATGTGGGACAGGGTTCAGTCTCCTGGGAGATCCCAGCTTGTCCTCAGCTCTGCTGTGAGCTCCATGGGATTTATCAATCTCTCCATGCTTTGTGTCAGCCACAGATTTTCTATGAATGAGTTTTTAATATGTCTGTTTGAATCACTGATGAAAATATTGACTACTCTGAGCCTCCTGCTCCAAAACATTATGAAAAACACAGATTTAATGACAGCTCCCCATCAGGGGCTGCTGCCTGGGCTCTTCCCCGATTCCCAGTCTCACGTGTGTCTCCCAGATGCAGCCGAGTGCTTGTTTCTAATCAGCCGTGCAGCTCCGAGTCAGGCACATTCCACAGGCTGGAGCACATCACATCTGTTCAGCCACTTCCAGCAGCCACGCATGGAATCTCCTCTGTGAGTGAAATGAAGACTGACAAGACCTCTTTTCCATAAAAAAAATTGATTGGCATAAATCTTCCAACTTCCTTTCAGCTGCTTCCTGGATCCCTTTCCTTCGTCTTTGCCTGTGCCTGGTGCTCAGAAGGAGCCTCACCCACCCTGCCATCTCCTTTGGGATGCTCCAGCTTCCCCAGGGGGCCAAGATGTACCGGGGATGCTCCTGCACAGCCCTCTCCAGGTCTGCCTTTTGTGTCCCTCATCCCACTCAGTGCTATTTAACACCCGCCTTGATCTTAAAAATGCTGGTGAGTTTTCAGCATCCTCTTGTGATGCAGACACCAAGACAGCCCAGAAACACCTATTGCATTTCTGCCCTATCAAGAGTTTGGCCATCTCTTCTAAACAAAACCTCTGCACTAGTTTTTTTTTGTTGTTCACAGAGCACGTCAGTTGCTTCCTTACTGCCATTCATTCCCTAAGTCATGCATTTTTAACTGATGAATGTAGCTTCTCATATCAATTTTCTGTACTTCATAACTTCTAATTCAAAATCAATGGTTATCTATTTTCCCCCTACAGTCCATTTTGTTATATATTGCTTTTTTTCCTTGATTTCTAATATCTGCCTCCACTTCATCACTGAGGAGGATGGGCATCTGACCAAATATTACTTGATTATCGAATTATGGCTCTTGCCCTCAAAGAAAAATTCCCTGTTTTCACTCCTACTTTTCTGTCAATGTTGTGTCCTTTCCAATTAGTTTTCCTCTCAATTCACCTCCCTGCTGGGGATGTTCTCCTGTCATACCAGGTGAGTCACTTCTGGTAGTGGGTCCCTCTGTCTGCCACAGCACTGGGGAGGAGTGTGACTCTTATCTGCTTCTCCAGAGTCCCTCCTAACTCCCATTCCAGTAATTCTACAAATACAATAATTACAGGAGTCCTTGAGCCACTTTCACTCTGGTAATTACTTTCCCTCCCACCTTCCAGCTCAACACCTCCCAGCCAAGTTAACCACTCCAGAGGTGGATTTCCATCCACTTCAGGTCCCAAACCCAGCCTGTACCCAGCCTTGTGCGTGTTTTTACCTGCTTCTCACAGGACTGATTCTATCAGGGTGGCCAAGTAAAAGCCCCCTTGGGACTAATTTGAAGGGACTGACCCCCTCCAAAAGGCAGGGGACACCCTGTCCTGGTGCATGGGGGAGGTGCTGCCTGCCTCCATCACCTGAGCGCTTCTGGGGCACCTTCAGTGAGAGCCCCAGCTCCTGGAGAGCTGCAACCTGAAAAGAGAACAGGACAAATTGAAATTAATAATTTATGAGTGACAGTAACAATTTCCACCATTCGAGGAAGCAAAGAAAATTGCTCCATAAACATTTTTCTTTTCAATTTCCTACCAGTTACTTGAAATTTGATTTCCATCTAGTTTGTTTCATCAAACCTCCCCAAAGTGATTTAAAAGGTGTCGCTGGCAATTACCCAGCTGCAGAAGGAAAGAAATGGCAGTGGGGCAGCTCCAATTCACCAGCCCAAAAGGAATAGGGAGGAGGAGGGTTGGGGGTCACTGGCAGAGAAACAATCAGCCAGCACCAGAAATCTCTTGTCAGTAATCTGGCCAGCACAACCTCAGCCACACTCAGCTGCACAACAGAACCTTGGGGTGGCAGGGACAGCACAGTTCATTCCTGGGGACAGTGAAGACGTTCAAGGACTGTGGGCAGCAGCAGGAGACCCTCTGACTGTGCACCAGCCTGCACATCGCTCTCCCTCCATACTGCTGGAATCTCAGTGCTCCTGAACTCCTCCTTTCCAACCCTGGTGGGGCTGGGGTTGGTTTCCACCATGTGCTCCTGTTCTGCCTTCACTGCAGTGAGGGGCCCTTGGGGCTTGGTGTGTGCGTGGCCAAGGGATCCCTCCTGCAGAGTGCTGAGGGCAGGTGGAGCTGCCTTGTCTTGGTCACTTCTGACACCTTGTGACAGACTTTGTGACTTGGCTGTCCCACCTGTTTTCTTCTTTGGGCTCTGCTTCTGTCCCTCTCCCAGGGATATTCTGCACCTTTTCCCAGCGGTAGAAGACAATCCTTTTGCAGGAGCAGTTATGTCTGATGACAAAGCACAAGCAGTTCCCACCCCTTTCTTCCACAGTTATTCTCCCACATGGCTGATCAGGCCTCCAAGCACCACCCTGAGCTGTTCAAGCCTTCCACGGTCCTGGCACTGGGGCAAAACTGCTGTGAGTGTGTAAATAAGAGCAACCACTCCTGGCTTGGATTTGCTCCAAGAGCTGGATCTCTTCAGGTGGCTCCCAGTCTGGGGAACTGCTGGTGGGGCTGGACTGTCTCACCCTCACTTATCCCAGTAGTGGGGATATTTATCTGGAGATCAAAGACAGGGGATCCTCTGCAGCTGGAGTTCCCCATGGTGCTTAGGTAAGAGGCCACTGGAGCCCTTTGGCTGGGTCTCCTCATCTGCCATCAGCATTGTCACTGGTTTAAATAACACACACTGAGTGTAGGGAAATGATATCTGGAAACAAGGGATTCAAGGGGCTGGAAGGCCGGTGATGAATAAACATCCACAGCTTGCAGTGAATCACTGCACATCCTTGAACATCCCTGGGCACAGGGGCACTGATGCCAGGAGTCAAGGAAGGTGGGGAGAGGAAGCTGCTCACCCTAAAGCCTCACCAAAATTTCCCCGTCCTTCTGATAATTGAGGGAGACAAGTGTTGAGTAGGCAGCAGCCCTCAATGGGCATCATTCAAGCCTGGAAGTGTTTACAGTGTCAACTCCTTGAGCATAGTAGGGAATTACATGAATAGGCTGGCTGAGTTTTTAAAGTAATAGCTTTGTTAAAAGCAGTTAGGATCAGGCGCTGCTCGTCAGTGCCGTGGCTGCCTCATGGCCATGGCACTCACGGGTTTGCTGTCCTGTGAGTTTCTAGCCGTACACAATTTTTTCCCTTCTGAAGTAAATAGCAATAAACGAAAACAGAAATTAAGAGCAATTCCCAGCACCTGTTGTGTAGGAGCACTAAAGTGTAGGAGCACTTTAGACACACTGAGTGTCTAAAGCCTTCCTGCAGAGCATGGGCAGCACTGATGTCCCCACGCTGGCAATGAGCGGTTCTCAAGATCTTTTGCATTTAAATAAAGACCCAGGGTGGTGATAACTGCTCTGAGTGTGAATTCATTATCCCGAGGAATGGTGCAGGAAGGTGGGAGGGAATCTGTGACTGCACTGAGGAGAGAGGCAGCAGGGGCTGCACATGTGGTGCAGTGCCCGTGTTGCCCCCCAGCCCCAGGGGAGAGCTCAGCACACATCAGAGGCAATACCACATCCACGAAGGGCAGGTGTTCCCCCCGGAGAAGGGGATGCCCAGTGGGATGTGTAGGACTCATGCCTGGGGATCAAATGGGACCTGATTTTGCAGGGATCAGACCTTCTTGGCTGGGCAGCCAGATCCAGTGATAGGTAAACTCTTTAGGATATTCTCTCCTTCCAGTTTTCCCCATGACACCCAGTGTCCTACCCCAGGTCACAGAACACAATGCAACACCGTAAGTACTAAAGAGGTTTCCATGGAGATCCTATTTTTAGCATTTCACCCAGCTGCAGATCTCTGAGGGCTCATAAGCGTGCTTTGGAAGCTAATTAGAAGTTTCTTGCAAAGTTTGACTAAAATTGGTCAACTTGTCTTGGAGATCCAGGTTAGGAGGCATCACTCAGATTTGGACTTGCTCTTCGAATAGTAGTTTTTGGAGCAGGTTCATTTATCTTAAGTAGAAAAGCTTTTCACATCTTCCATGGGGCAGCCCAGGCCAAGGCAGGAGAGCAACAGTAGCTAAGTACAGCTGCTAATGAGGTTTCTAGTCAAGGGTTAGAAGTGCACCTTTTGGTGGCAATTTTAAGTGTAGAGGTCACAGATGTGAAAAACTGATTTGCTTTTGGTATCTTTTTGTTGAAGGAATGGGAGGTGCAGACACAGAGCTGAGTTCCTCTCCCATGGCAGCCCCAAGACACCGCACAGCCTGGTGCTGATCAGTGACTCTCACCCCTCCGTGTTCCCTCTTGTTGTGTGGCCAGGAAGATGGATGGGGTGGGAGAAGGAGAGACCAGGAAGGGAACGAGCCATTGGGAAAGGCAGAGCTTTGCTGCAGAGGTGAGGAATGGGCCCCAGTTTGGGTCTCTTGGCCACGGTTGGTTTGGTTGGTGAAGGCCATGGTCTGTGGATTAAGGAGATGGGTGAAATGCTGGTGTCTCCAAGGAAAGGGAGATGGTCTGTGCAGGGGGTGAGGCAGAGCTCTCTCTTGGTGCTGGTGATGGGGTTGACCCATGGCAAGGGGTGTAGGCGGGTGTAGGAGGGTCAGTCTAGGCTGGATATCACCCACTCTTGGGAACAGGCACTGCAGGACGTCACCCTCCTGCAGCTGTATGTCCAGGGGGACCCCTCAGTGCCAGCGTCACTGCCTCCCGTGAAGGCAGTGTCCAGCTCCCCTCGGCAGCCCTGGGCATGGTGGCCATCCCTTCCTGCCATCACCAGCTGGGCCACTCCCTCGGCCCACCCAGACCAGTACATGTTCTGACCCAGCAGCTGTGTGCCATTGTCCTGTCTGCAAGGCCACGCCAGCTGTGCCTGGGGACGTCCCCCACCCCTTGCTGACAGGGTGAGGATGCCATCTCTGCTCTCTGCCCTCTCAGCCCCACAGGCATGGTGCAGGCTGCGGGTGGTGTAGAGCCCTGCTCTGCTGCCTCCATCCTTCAACACTGAGGTGAAGCATAACCTGATGTCAGCACTGGAGCCCCACACCAGCCATAGCCACCACAAAGTGGTTTGTGGGACCGCAGTGGTGCCTTGGGCTACAAATGTTCACTCAAAGCAGGAGAAGCCCTGACAATTTGCTGCATTTTTCCGGTGTTTGATGGCAGACTACAGCCTTTCTGGCAGATATGTAACACAAATCCAGTGGCCACATGTGGGACTTCTCTTTGTTCCTTGGAGGGCTGTGGGTTGTCCTCCTGCCCACCCACCACACCAGATCCCGGCAGAGCCTCTGCCTTTGCCAGCTCTCACTGGGCTGTGTTTGGCTTGATGCTCTGCTGTTACAGAGAAGCCAGAGCCTTGAAAAATTCATGTGGAGTGCTAGGAGGAAAAAAACCCAAACTTAATTTGGGTTTTCATGACACACAAGCCCTCTATTAGGCCTTGTAAACTTTTTCTGACATTACCACTTCATGAAAACTTTGATTTCAGCTGTTGACTAAATCTTTAATCTCCCTCTACCTGCTAGGTCTGTATCCTTTTCTTACTTAAAAAAACCTCTTGGATTTTTCTTCAACAGCATCTTTCAAATGTCAGCAGTTACCAGACTAACACGGAATGCAAAGGCCTTGGCAAACAGTCTTTTAAAGAGCTGGGGCATATAAATTCAAAGGCATGATATAATCTAGGAGGAATCCATCAGACAGGGGAGCCTCTTGCATGAAGTGTATTGAGAACTAAGCACAATATGAACAGAAGGAAAATTGCTTTTTCCCTTTTGAATTTTTATTCACTTAGCAGCAATATTTACTTGTAGTAGGCAGAACCCATTTTTCATTTTCTGGGGACATGCGAGAATTCCAGTGCCACTCATCTTGTCACCAGATTAAATCTGTCGACTTGCTGCCAGGTCACTGTGATATTAATGATACACTTGTAATCCCTTTCTTTTGGGAGGCCTGTGGATGGAGAAGTAAGGCACTTGGCCATTGTTCACATGTTGTAATAGAAGGAAAAATAGCACTTCTGAAATCCTGGGAAATTTCAGCTCCCTCTGTCATTGATTCCCTTTGTGTTCACGGAGCAACCAGCTCTGGCAGCTCTGCGTTCGACACCTTGCCGTCACCAGCCTTATCTGGTAATTAGTCATCAGCCTCATCTGGTAATTAGTCTGCAGACGGGAGCCCGGCGCTCTCCACAAGTGGCAGGCGCTCCCGCAGCTCAGCGACTCCACTGTCAGTGGCCCCAGAGTGCCCGGGATGGGCGCGGTGCCTGGGCTGGCCTCACATCGCTCCCCCAGCCGGGATGGTGTCACCTCCTCCTTGTGTTGCTGTGGGGATGAGCAGCCACCACTTCCCTTCCAGAGGGACAAATGAAGCACACGATGAAGGAAAAGCCCCAGTACCAAGTACAGAACACATCCTCTGCTGCTGTCACCTTGCTTAGTAAGGACTTTGCTGTGGTTGGAGAGGGGTCTGGGACCTGGGGTGGCAACAGGGGGACCTGACATCTTCAGTGTTCCTCATGAGCCAGCTGGGTGGCAGCGGTGACAGCACATCCATCCCTGGAGGTGTTCAAGGCTGGGCTGGATGCGGGTCTGAGACACCTGGTCTAGTGGAAGGTGTCCCTCCCATGGCAGGGGACTGGAATGAGATGAGATTTAGGGTCCCTTCCAACCCAAACCATTCCATGATTCTATGATGACCCATGGGCAGGTGTCTTGCAACACAAAAACTCTTACTCTCTTTAGAGAGGGGATTCCTCAGTATTTCAGGTGGAAAATTCCTCTCCCTCAAAGCTCCCAGAGATACCTGCTGAGGTCCAGCTGCAACTGGTCAGGAGAAAGCTGGGACATCCTTACGAGGCTTTGGAAGAACAACTCATTTCTCAGGACAGTTATGGATAAACACAATCCCAACAAACCTGAGCCCTTTCCAAATGCTGCAAACAGCTCAGATCTTCCCTGCTCCCTTTCCCTAAAGCTTTGGGTTACCCAAAACCTGGATGTGCAGGGGCATTTAGGAAATGGGGCTGCTATGGAAAAGGCTGAATTCCCAGTGATGGATTTGGGTTTGAACTTCCCTGGTGAGGGAATCTCTGGACTCTCTCTGTTATTAACCCTGGGGAGAAGTGTCCTCCACGATAACTTGACTGACCAGGCTCACGGCAGTGCCTTGCACCCTGTCACCTCCTGACTGCCCCCCAGCAGGACGATAGCAGCCCTGCAGTGAAGTGGCCTTGGAGCCCCACTGGAGCATCTGCCCTAGGGAGCAACTGCATCCCCAGGGTAGGATCGAGGGACTCAGGGAGGCTTCCTGGATTAGACCATGTCTGTGCCCTTCCCACTCACCTCTCCTAATTAGCATTCCTTTGGCACACTTAATTAGCACATTCCTGCCTTTAAGTTATGGGCTGCTTTCCTATATTTACACTCTCCTAAAACATCAAGGGAGAGGTCTATAAATTACGTCTCATGAAAAACTTTAATTGTGTGAACTCCTTCTAGCATTTATAATGCTCAGCTCCGCCTGGAACCTGCAAACACACACAGACCGGGGATTTACACAGGTGCTGCCTCTGCTTCCACGTGGGGCTGTTCCCTCCTGCACACACCTGTAGACACCTGCACACAGGTATCCATGACCCCCAAGCCAGGGCTGCCCAGACCAGCCCTGCAGACATGGAACAGCACCTTGTGGTCTGTGAGGTGTTGGTCCAACATCTCCTGACCACACTGGTGGGGTGGGAGCCTGCAGTGGGGTTCACCTGCCTGGGAATCTCCCAGCACAGCACTGGTGTGTGCAGAGTGCCTGGTTTATTGAGCATGAGGGCCTTATCTCAGACAGCCAGGATGCGCTGTCTCTTGCAGCCAGTGTTTTACAGGAGAGAGTTTCCTGCTGAAGGGAAGTACTGGCAAATTTGCCGGCCCTCCTAAGAGCCTGGCAGCACAGAAGGTGAGCACCAGCTTGTCACCAGGGCCCTGGCACAGGCAAAATGGAGTTTGAACCTCGTGGCACCACAATCCTGCATCCTTGGGACTTGCTGAGACTCCTTCAGAAGTACAAAGGAAGAGGAGCATCCCAGCAAGGAAGCTCAGTGCAGAGGTGCCAGCGGTCTCAGAACCCTGCTCAGGAAGAGCCATGCCCCTCTGCATGCAGGATTGGACTACAGCTTCCATGCCAATACTGCTACCCTCTGTATTTGCCTAATCTTCCAGATAGTACAACTGAGCCTCCTGGTCTCCAGGCTGAGAAAGAAAAATAGCAGAAGAATGCTTGTAGTTTGGGAATAACAGTGTGTAGAGATCAGAAAACCAACATATAGAAAAGGAAAAATGTTTGAGGATTGATCTCAACCAGAGAGGAATCCTAGAAAATAGGTGCAGGAAGTGACAGGCATGAGTCCACGTTTGGGTTTGTTTGCTTGGTGCTGCAGTGAGTTTTGTGTGCCTGGGTCTTTTGAGCTCCTCTGCAAAGCCCAGCCCAGCAGAAGCCTCCACCAGCGACAGCAAAGGAGGTGCTGCTGAGCTTATTGGGTTTGAATATTCCTGGATCATGGGATGCAAGACAGGGGGTTTATCTGAACTCCAGTGGTGAGTTCCTGCTTTCCCCAGCTTGTTCTTGGGATGACATACTGCTGGCCATCCAGTACCTCAGGGGAGCCTCCAAGAAAGATGAAGAAAGACTAATTACCAGGATCTGGAGTGACAGAACAAGGCTGAATGGCTTCAAACTGAAAGAGAGGAGGTTGAGATTAGACACTACCATCTTGATTGCTCTGATGTCTATGAGGAGACAGGGTTTCTGTTTTAGCTTTTATTTGAAGGACACCAGCTTCTATTCAGCCAAATACTTGGACACAGTGCAGTGTCAGAGTCAAGGAGAGAAACCTCTGTCCTGGCATGGGCAGTGCTGTGACACCAGCTCACCTCGCTGGTTTTGGTGTTCTGGTCATATTCTGCTGCTGCCTACAGAATTTATCAGCAGCACAGTCATCTCCAAAAACCCCACCTGTTGGGATTCTTCTGGATCTGCTGCCCGTATGAGACCTTTTCCTTCCCCATCAGTCTTTCAAACCATACCAAATTTCAGCCAAGTCAAGGTCCACAGCTTTCCCTGAGCAAGGGAAGAGGAGATGTTTACTGATGAGATTTTCCACTGGATCAGGCGGGCTGGATTTTCCTGTGGCCTCCAGGAGCTGGATGACCCAATGGCTCAGGATGGCAGAAACGTCTGCAGCCGTTTGAGAGTCTGGTCAAAGAACTGGGTCCTCTAGGCAATAGAGAGTCTGAGGCATCTGCATCCTGCCCCAGGTCTGGGAGGTGAGCAAATCTCATTTTTTCAGCCTCTGTGTCTCTTTGCAGGCTCTCAGTGGTTACCCCTGGGACCCTGCTAAGACAGATGGGCCGAACCACTGCTGGTGGTGCTGCCCCACTGTCCTTCCCCTGCCAGGGCTCACCTTTCTCTCTGCTCTGGAACTCTGCTGGGTGGGTCACACCTCACACGTGTCCATGGTTGCAGAGGAGATAAGGTTTATATATGTACATAAAAGTTTATATATCTATCTATATCTAGATACCTGCACACATATTCATAAATAAATATACATAACCCTGCATGGGTATGCAGGGCTGTGGGTGACACCTTCCAGGTCCTGTACTAACCTTTGTGTCAGCAGAGAACCAAGCAAAGCAAATTTTACTTTTGTGACTCATTTCAGGAAGAGCTGATCATTGAATCCCAGACTGGTTTGGGTGGGAAGGGACCTTAAATCCCATCCATTCCCACCCCCTGCCATGGGCAGGGACATCTTCCACTATCCCAGGCTGCTCCCAGCCCCATCCAGCCTGTCTTTGCACACTGCCAGGGATCCAGGGGCAGCCACAGCTTCTCTAGGCACCCTGTGCCAGGGCCTCCCCACCCTCACAGGGGAGAATTTCTTCCTAATATCTCATTTAAATCTGCCCTTTGCTAGTTTGAAGCTCCCTCAGGAAAAAGCTGTCCTTTCTGCCCCCAGACAGCTCCCTCCCTGGAGCCTGGCAGAGACCTTTCCTGGCTGAAGCACCCAGGCTCAGCAGAGAGGGTTGGAAAAGGGGTGTCTGTGGCCCAGGGAGGACAAGGTCTGACTGGTGTTAATGGGACCCCCTTTTAAAGCACATCTTGATGTTTCTGACTTGTTTTTAAGTCTGAAGCCCTCACATCCCTCTCTGCAGCCCCCACATCCCATTCTCCTTCACAGTGCCTGTGTCCCCTTCGGCCTGACCCCAGTGCCCAGTGCCGTTTGGACCCTCTGTGCTCAGCGGGAGCAGATGGGACATGGTGGGCCTGAGCTCTGCCTGGCTTCTCCTTCATCCTGTTGCTTTGGGCTCTTCTACAGCCCTCTATCCATGCCCAGCCTTTTTCTCCCTCTCTTTCCTCCTGTTATGGTCTCTTATATTTCCCTCTTTCACCCTCCCTTCCCATCCTTCCTCTTCCCAGTCCGTGCTCCGGTTTGCTCATAGCCAGTGAGGTTGTTTTGGGGGTAGAAAACAACCTTGCCAAGAGCAGCATTTTGCTGTCCCCTGGATAGCAATTCTTTATTTGGCAGCCTGGCAGACCCCAGTTAATACAACCACAAAGAAAAATGTGCCTATCAGGACATATATTAACAGAGACCTGGTTAAATCCTCGGTGGATGGAAGTCAATGGAGCATCACTCGCTTCCAAGGGGCTCCCCTGATTTACACCTCCTGAGCTCAGGCCAAACTATTACATGTACAGTGTACAGACACGATAAAATGGAATAAAAACAAAATACTAAACTTGATCCTATCTTAAAGCTTTATGCGAACCATGAATGTGTTTGAAATAAATCAGGCACCTCTCATGGACCCTGTAAGTCAGACCCCTTGGCTTCCAGAGGACTGAGGTGCAAAGCCAATTGCTTAACCCTCCTGCTTCTTCCTGTGAAGGGCTGATGCTCCCTGGAGGTGATGCCTAAGGAGGCCAATCTAGAAACAGAGACCAGACAGGAGTAAGGGAATAAAGGTGGATATTTATTTGAAAGGCCTTCAGAGGCACACCCTGGGCAGGCCAAAGGCTGCACCCAAGATGGACCCCGAGTCACGAGTTCTTCACACTTTTATAGCTTTGGGCCATTTGCATCTCAACCCAATTTCACCAATTAAACTTGAGCTAATGATGGAATTTCCCCTCAGCTTGCCCCCCTTCTCAAGATGCTGGGTTACACATTTTGGGCCTAGGCCGGGCTGGGTGTCCTTGGAGAGCAGCCTGGAGAGGCTTTGTTCTGTCTGTCTCAGCATGAGAGAGCAGCAGCTCCCAGGCTGCAGGGCACTGCAGAGTTACACACTGGGAATACAGGATTTGAAAAATATAAAAGTTAATACATAAGGCATCAGAGGTGTCCTCTGTTCAGAGTATGGACTACAAGTGCTTGCCTTGACTGAAGAGTCAAGCCCTCCAAAGACGGGGGATGCTGGAATTAGGACTGCACAGATGATAAGAACTCACTTTTCCTGGTGCTTCTGAGTTATGAAATACTCCCTATCCACTAGCATGGCTGGTTTTTCACATCTCACTCATTTTTTGTGGCTTCCTATTTCTTTTCAAGTTTTGATTTATGGGAAATTCCTTTAGATGTTGACTGAGACACTAAATAAGAGAAAAAAATAAAACAACGAAAGGCAAACTGCCTTTCCCGTACAGATGATCTACCACTGTGTTAAATTTCAGGTTCATACTTGGGGCATCTGACATTACCATTGTTCAAAGAGATCTGAAAGACAGCAGCTAAATTATTCCTAGTCTTGTCTCCTAGGCTGCTTAAAACATGGTTGTGTTGCTCTAAAAAATACATATACCCCAAGGCAGAGAGTGTGGGTTGAAATGAGAGGTTGAGGGGACAGGTGCAGTTAAAAGTAACTAAAAGCAGAGTCACTGAGCCAACCGTGGCTCGTGCCTTCAGTCAAGTCTGCAATGCTGGGTGTTTCAGGGCTTGCAGAGCAGACCACTTGTTTTCTCTGCTGTTTTAAAGGCTTTTTCCTCGAGTCCTTCCATGGTTGCAGTGCGCTCAGTGATGGGTCACCCTTGGTGTCTGAGCACCCCTTTTCAGCAAAAAAGCAGCTTTTTGGCTCAGGGTTGCTGCATTTTGTGAGAATTTGTGTTGGTTTCTGCTTAGTGATGTTTGAGTGACCTTCAAACACAGGGCAGCAAAATCCTTCCTGACACATCACAAGAAATCATAGGGACAAAGTTGCTGCTCATGAGAGGGATTGTGCTGGTCCCTTGTGCCACTGTTTGATCCCTCCTGCTCTTCAGTACCTGCTGCTGTTTGGACTTCAGACAGCTCTGGAGAAAGCGTCTGGCTTGTGCATTCACCAGCCTGTGGTGCAGGGTGTGCCCAGGCAGCTCCAGCACCCCTGGGACAGCTCTGGGCTGCACTCTGGGCCTGTTTCCTGTGGTGAAAGGAGCTCACTTGGGAGATTTCTGGTCTTGCCTGAGCCTCTGGGACTTGCCAATCCTCTGCCAGTGAGGGGGAGGTGTGCTCTGGACCCCAGTTGCACCAGCAGACAGAGATGGTGGGGTGTGGATGTGTCCCACAGCTGTAGTGCCCCATAACAGGGGACAGAAATGCAGCTCATGCAGCACCTGCAGTGTCTCCACCAAGCCCCCGCTTTCTCATGTCTGAGTTTTTAATGGTCCAGGTTACACTTGGAATGTGACAAAACGGGCATTCTAGAACTGGGCAACTGGCAAGGTTGTTTATCCCAAATGTCTGCCACTGATTTTCACTAAGATAAAAAAAATAAAGGAGGGAAAAAATGCTGCAAACTTACATGACGAGCCAAATCCTGGGATTTATTGCTGCCTACTGAGGGATTAGAGTAGCAGGAAGGAGCTGAGCCTGTGTTTTCTCTCTGATGGGCGATTGCAATGGATACTGTCTCTCCTTAGCCTTCCTGACAAGAACTTTGGCTTTGCTTCATGCACCTGAGCTGTGGGATAAATTGTTGGGGTGATCCTACAGACCTTGAGCAGCTTAAGTTACTGTAAAGTTTTGCTGCATTCCGAAGTGCCTGGTGAAGTGGGAAGCAGCCCGCCTATGACCACACATGACCCCACTCCTGTATCACTTTGGCTGGGGCTCTTTGCTGTCCCTGTGCTCCCCAGTGCCTGTCACACCTGCCCCTGCCATGGTGATGTTTGCTGCATGGTACCTGTGTGCCATGGGGTGTCCTTGGAGCGCTGCATCCCGGTCCTTCCGGCACATTTGTGGGTTTCATGGGTCCTTCTCAAAGGGACAGGCTTTGTTCCTGCCCCTGCATAACTCCAGGCACTGGCCACCCTATTGCATCCAGGGGAGCCACCAACACGTGGCTCCTGTCTCCTTGTGATGTTGCACTGCTCAGGCACCGTCCCTTTTGGGGTGTGCAAAGCACCAGGCAGACACAAGGCTCCAAATGGATCCAGGTGTTATTATCATATCAATATCCCATTATCATAATGAAACCCACGACAGCAAGGAGGCAGCTGCACATGGAACAAAGCCTGCCAGATGCAGTCAATTCTCTTATTCCCAGTTCTGACAGATCACGGAGCTCATGGCAGAGCATTTCTGCTCCTTCAGAATTGTGCCCCTGCCCCTTCAACACACACTTGTGGCTCCCCACATGTGTAAATTCATTTATTTGCCGGCACGCCCGCATCCACCCAATGAAGACAATAAAAGGCAAAGCGTGACTCAAGGACTGAGATGGATAATCCCCATGGCAGACCTGACAGTGATATATACATTGGATTCTTAAAAGTTCTTTATTCTGCTGCCTGTCATTTACCAGCAATGCATTTCATAGGCAGCTTTCCCCAGAGATTCCCTTTGTTGCTTTTCACCCTGTTCCTGCCAGCCCATGGCATTGCTCCTGCCTCTTCCAGGGAATGTTGTCCTTCCTGCATCCCCGTGTAGCCTCTGCTCTCCTGCTAAACCAGCCCCATGTCTCTGTTCCTTCCCTGGTCCCATTGCAGAGTTTATTTGTGCTGCACGACCACTCAAGGTGGGACATCAAGTGCCAAGGAACCCTGTCAGGGTGCAGGGCTGGTTTTGGATAGGTTCCTAAGAAGCAGCCAAGGACCATCCACGTTTGGCAGATAGACCCAGGGATGTAGCTGATGCCCAAGCCCCCAGCTAGGCAGAGACAATGTGTCCAAAAGCTCGTGAATTTGGGTGCTATGGGAGCTGTCTGAGAGGAGCCCGTGGTCCTTGTTCATGTGCCATGGGAGGGGGGCTGGGAGAGCCTGAGACAAAGGGACATGGTGGCCATGGATGTGGACACACAGGCTGGTCTGAGAAGGGGAAGGAGATCCCAAGCTAAAATATAGATGGAAGATTTAGATTAGTTACTGGGAAAAATTTTCTTTTGGGAAAGGATGGTCAGGCATTGGAACACTATGCCCAGGACAGTGGTGGAGTCACCATCCCTAAAAATGTTCAAAGGACATTTGGATGTGGTACCTAGGGACATGGTTTTGTGATGAACATAGTGGTATTGGGTTAAAGACTGGACTTTCCAGCCATAATGATTCTATGATATGGTGATTTTATTTCTGTGGCTGCCCCAAATAAAGCTGGGGGTATTGTAACAGTTGAGGCAGGAGCAAGAATAACCAAGGAGCCAAAAGGCCCTAAAACTGCACATGTTTGCTGGTGGGACAGCTCAGAAGTCTGAAGCCATGCTTTACATGATGGTGAGGAAGAAGGTCTGCCCCTCAGGCTGTGCTGTATTATCTTAATCCTTCTCAGCTGGTTGGCACGTTGGCCTGACACCCCCTTTACCCCTTGTAAGTCTCTGTTCCAGTAAGTTCTCCCATCCTCAATACCCCATTGGTTTTGGGTCCCCCTGCTCCACCCCTTGCCTCTTCCCATTGGTTACAGTTATGTCACTCTACCTTCTCTC